>PVIW01006308.1:0-2500 GCA_004026585.1 Noctilio leporinus | reverse complement strand
GGCTGCTGTGTTCCTGTGTAATACGCCCTGTCACCCACACCATCGTATACACACTGCAGCGAAATCAGACTGAATCATGGCATGGGAGACATCATTTCAAGTACCTTTATATTCATAGATAACAATGTTAGCAAGGTTAGAAGATGATCTTCTGAGACTATATCTCGTTACCCTACATTATCTACATCCTTATCACCCACCATTCTCCCAACATCATATATGTATATTTCTGCATCTCCCAATGTCTGTCATTAATTCAATCTAGGACTTAAATGTTTATGCATATGATTCAAGTGTGGGTCAATTGATGTTGAAATAAACACAAATTCTCCCCGATTTTTCCTCTCTCTTCAATGTTCCACATTTCTGCTGAAAAAGTTTCAAGTATGTCAGTAGCATTTGGTATCTGACTTCAAAAAAGCTTGACAAAGCCAGGATGAACTGCAACCTGATGCTTGTGGCAGATCACCTGTCTCCTCTCCACAGCAAGACAAGTTGGCAGAGGGCAAAGGCCCCAGCCAGAGAGGGAGCTTTTTGAGAGCAACAAAAGGATCACACAGGAAGCTGGTTATGTAGTCTCATTCTCTACCAGATGGCAAAAGTGTGGATTGCTCTTGGCACCCAGTCAGGTTGGATGGCATTTCACTAAGACTCCCCAGTGACACTGAAGAATGTGTGTACTTCTATCTACTCTCTGAATAAGAGTTTCGACAAATCCCTCAAGAGATGATTTTTTTAAATGATTCAACTGCACTGTCAATCTGCTCATAAGACAGTTTAGAGTCAGTATATGCTCTTGTCTATGTGATTCTTCAGGAAAAATGGGCCATTTTTAAATGCAGGGTAACTGACAAAATCTCTTACCATGTAGTTTATGAAAAGAAAGGAAACCAACTAAAACAATGTGTCTTTCATAAGTCAGCCTTAGGGAAAACAACACAAAACAAACTGATTTTCAAAGACAACACTTCTAGAAAAAAGAAACTGAGAATGTACTTATTAGAATAATATTTTTTTGGCATACTCTTAAAATTATGTGAATAATACAGATGAAACACTATAGAAGAAAGTCTTCCTTCAGAAATGTTCCTTAGGTATCTTGAACCCAAGAATTAAAATTTAATGCCTTTTTTAAATTTAATTTTATTGTTGTTGTATTATATCCATCTCCTTTTTACTCCCCTCTGTCCCCTTTCCCACCCACACACTCCCCCGCAAAGTCAATCCCACTTGTTGTCCATATCCATGGTTCTTCCATTCTAGTTTCTACACTAAACTGTTCCCCTTCTTTGCCTCCTCCTACCCGCTCCCCCTTCCCCTCTTCCCCATGCCCACTGAAGGTCTTTTCACTGTATTCATGTATCTGGTTTTGTTTTGCTTGTTGTTAGTTTTGCTCATTATTGTCCCGTAATGGATGAGATCATATGATATTTGTCCTTCACTGACTGGCTTATTTCACTAAGCATAATACTCTCCAGTTCCATCCATGTTGTTGCAAAGGGTAGGAGTTGCTTCTTTCTTTCTGCTGTGTAGTATTCCATTGTGTAAATGTACCAAAGGTTTTTGATCCAATCATCCACTGATGGGCACTTAGGCTGTTTCCAGCATTTGGCTATTGTAAATAGTGCTGATATGAACAGAGGGGTACATAGGTTCTTCTGAATTGGTGTTTCAGAGTTCTTCAGGTATAGTCCTAGTAGTGGAATTGCTGAATCAAAAGGCAGTTCCATTTTTAGCTTTTTAAGGAAACTCCATACTGTTCTCCATAGTGGCTGCACCAGCCTACATTCCCACCAGCCGTGCACCAGGGTTCCCTTTTTCCCACACCCTCACCAACACATGTTGTTTCTTGATTTGTTGATGACAACCATTCTGACAGATGTGAGGTGGTATCTTACTGTGGTTTTAATTTGCATTTCTCTGATGACTAGTGATGTTGCGCATTCTTTCATTTGCCTTGGGCCCTTTGTATGTCTTCCTCAGTGAGTTGTCTGTTCAGGTCCTTTGCACATTTTTTAATTGGGCTATCTGTCTCCCTGGTGTTGAGTTGCATTAGTTCTTTATATATTTTGGAGATCAAACCCTTGTCTGAGGTATCATTGGCAAATATGTTTTCCCATACAGTTGGTTCCCTTTAATTTTGCTGATGTTTTCTTTAGCTGAACAGAAACTTTTCTTTTCTTTTTTTTAAATTTTATTGTTGTTGTATTATATCCATCCCCTTTTTGCTCCCCTCTG
Source organism: Noctilio leporinus (assembly GCA_004026585.1). NCBI lineage: Eukaryota > Metazoa > Chordata > Mammalia > Chiroptera > Noctilionidae > Noctilio > Noctilio leporinus. The sequence goes on along the minus strand of PVIW01006308.1, from coordinate 262 downwards.
TCCCCCCACCCACCCACCCATTCCCCCCAAAGTCAATCCCACCTGTTGTCCATGTCCATGGTTCCTTTATACTAGGTTCTTGTCTAAGCTGCTCCCCATCTTTGCCTCTACCTCTCCCTCCCCCCTACCCCGATCCCCTGACCACTGAAGGCCTATTCCTTGTATTCATATACTTGGTTCTGTTTTGGTTGTTGTTAGTTTTGCTCATTATTGTCCCGTAAGAGGTGAGATCATATGATATTTGTCCTTCACTGACTGGCTT
>PVIW01006307.1:0-89503 GCA_004026585.1 Noctilio leporinus | reverse complement strand
ATTTGTCTACATTGTCCTCCAACTCGCTGATCCGGTCCTCTGCTTCCTCTAGCCTACTGTTGATTCCTTCTACTGTATTCTTCAATTCAGAAATTGTATTCTTCATTTCCTCCTGGCACTTATTGATAGTTTCCATGTCCTTTTTCATGCTGTTGTAGTTCTCAGTAAGTTCCTTGTAACTTCCCTGGAGTTCTTTGTAAGTTCCCTGGAGTTCTTTGTAGTTCTCCTGGAGTTGTTTACAGTTTTCTTTGATGTGGCTGAGTTCAATGAGCTTCTCTATCATCATTCTTTTGAATTCCTTCTCTGATATTCCAAGTGCCTCTGTTTCATTTTGTGTTTTTTCTGGGGATTCTTCCTTTCCTTTTGGTGATGGACTGATTATTTTTTCCCCCATTTTGGGTGTCTGTTCTTGCTTGCTCTTTATTTATCTATTTATTTTTGTTCTTTCCTTGTGTTAACCTGCTTTGCTTCCTTGCCTTAGCTGAGCACCCTTCTGTGATAGGAGATTTGTGGAGTTCAGTGTTGCCGTCTCCCAGATTTTCTCCACTTGCTGTTCTTGGTGTGTCCTTTATTTGGGCTGTGTGGTTGTATTCTGGGCCTGTGGGCTTTTAGCAGAAACAAAAACAGAAACAAAAACAAAAAAACAAACAAAAAAAACAAACCAAACCAAACCAAACAAAAAGAAATGCAAAAGGAAAAAAGAAACAAAAATGATAATAATAATAAGAAGAAAGGGTTTATATGGCTGTTCACCCTTAATAATCCCTGACTGGTCCAGATGGAGCCTGGACCTGAGGGCTTTTAGCAGAGAGGAAAAAAAAGGAAGAAAAAAGGGAGAAAGTCACAAGAGAAAGAGAATCAATATTAATAAAGAAAAGGTTTAGGTGTCTGTTCACCCTTTATGGTCTCTGTTTGGTCCAGGTGGAGCCAGGACCAGTGGGTTTTATCAGGGAGAAAAGAAAGGAGAAAGAAAGAAAGAAAGAAAAAAAAGGGTGGGGGGGGAGAAAGTCACAAGAGAAAGAGAAATCAATATTAATAAAGAAAGGTTTTAGCTATGTGTTCCCCTTTTATGATTTGTGATTGGTGCAGGTGGAGCCAGAACCTGTGGGCTTTACCAGGAAGAAAAGGAAAAGAAAAATTAGGGAAAAAAAAAAAAGGAAGGAAGAAAAGAATAAAGAAAGGGTTTAGAAAGGCTGGGGAAGGGAGGAATACTTAGATTGAGGACTGGGAATGCGTTATAGCCACAGAGTGAGTAGACTTTAATTCGAGAGTAGGGGGAGGGTCTTGGATATTTAGGTGGATTGAGGTATGGGGTGGATTAACAATATGTGAGATGTAACTTTTGCAAAGGATATGTTGGGGATTAATAGTTCATATTGCTCTCGGTATAACTCAGGTGCTTGAGATTAGCAGCAATCTCTTTCCTGAGGCTGCCTCTTTTTCTTGGTCAGGACTTTACAGTCTATAGTCTATATTCTAGCCAGTCTTGGCGTGTGGCAGGGCCTCTGATTGTCACATTCAGGGCTGATTCTGAGTGTCCGCCCCCAGGTAGGCTGGGCCTTCCGCAGCCTGGCTGGGTGTTAGGGCTGCCAGTATTCTGGAGCCCACAGGGAGCCCCCTCCCACTCCTGGCGGAGGTTCCTGCCCAGGAGGAGCACCCAGCACCCCTGCAGGGCAGCCCGCAACTTTGCTGGTCCCTGTGACGACTGGCCCCACCCCCGAAGTTCCGGGAGGAGGCCGCCCCTGTCTGTCAACACTGTCCGGGTCCGCCCTACACTGTCCTGCCCTTCCGGGGCGGGCACCATGCCTCCAAGCCAACCAGCTCTCCAAGGAGTCCTTTACGAGACCTCTGTGATGAGTCCCTCCCAGGTGTGGGCAATGTAGCCTTTGTCTCCGGCAATGGCGGGTCTCCCGCTACTAGTTCCCGGCTCGCCGGCTCGCCGGCTCACCGCTTGGAGTTTCTCGCGGAGCCTGGGGGCCTGTGTGGTTGCGCAGGGCTGGGCCTCCCCCCTCGCAGGGGCTTCTAGCTGCTGTTTCCCTGGTGGCCCAGCAGCAGAGTTTTCGGCCCTCTCACCACCCCAGCCGGTGCACTTCCCGCTCCCCGGCTCCAGCTTCCCGCAGGACTCTTCTCCTCCACCTCTAGCCCTGCGCAGAGCCTTCTCTTCCCTGTTACCAGAGTGAGTCTCTCACACAGTCCCTCCCCTGCAAGAGTTCAATTCCGCATTCCCTATGGCATTTGCCCTCGCTGCCCGCACTTCACTGTTGAGACTTCCAGTCGCCAGGGAGTCCTGAGCTGGCCCCAGTCAAACTCGCCCCCCTGGGCAGAGGCACCACTGCCCAGAGCCGACCTCGGCGCGCCGGCCGGTAGGTCGGGAATGCCTCACCTACTGTCCTGCTGGCCTCCTCTGACTCTGGGCTACGCTCCCCTGTGTCCAGATGCTGCCCGTTCCAATTTCTAGGGTCCTGAAGATGTCTCACACTCCCTATCTTGTCTTCTAGCTGCTTTGGTACTCGAGAGCACCATCAGCACTGCTCTCTACTCTGTTGCCATCACCTCTTCATTCTTTGTCAGCCTTTTTTCATTTTGTTGCACTGTCTGGGAATTGTTTTCTACATTGTCTTCCAGCTCACTGATCTCATTCTCTGCTTCATCTAGCCTGCTTTTGATTTCTTCTACTCTGGTATTAAATTCAGAAATTGTATCCTTCATTTCCTCCTGGCCTGACTGATAGTTTCTATGTCCTTTTTAATGCTGGTGTAGTTCTCAGGAAGTTACTTGTAGCTTCCCTGGTGTTCTTCATAATTCCCCTGGAGTTGTTTGTACTTTTCTTTGAACTCACTGAGCTCATTGAGCTTCTCTATCATCTTTATTTTGAATTCCATGTATAGTAGTTTGCTAATCTCTATTTTATTTAGCAGTCTTTCTGTATATTATACCTTTCCTTTGAGTGATGGACTGCTTTTATTTCTCACCATTTTAGGTGACTCTTCCTGTTTGTCTTTGTTTCTTAGATTGGGCTCTTTTGAATTCCTATCTTTGTGGTGTGACCTTCTGTCATGTAGAGATGCACTTTCTTTACTTCCTGGATCCCCTCTGGTGAAGTCAGATCATTGCCCAGTCTGGGACTAGGTAGCCTGTTAAGCCAACCAGAGATTCACTTTCTTTGTCTATGTCCTTCAGTTTTTAATCCCATTAATCTGTGATCAGGTGTCAGGTGTAGGCATCACTGGCAGGACAGATTAATTCAGTTGTAATCAAATCAGTCTGTGATCAGGGGTCAGGCTTAAGTACTGCTGGTTGGGGCCAATTAATTGAGTGTTAATCCAATCCATCTGGGATCAGTGGTTGGGCTTAGGTACTGCTGGGCAGGACAAGTTGATGTTTTTTAAAGATTTCCTTTATTATTTCCAAAGAGAAAGAGGAAGGGAGAGAGGCAGAGAGGAGGAGAAACATCAACGTATGGTTGCCTTTCACCCACCTCCAGCTATGGACCTGGCTGGAGACCTGACTTGCAACCTGGTTACGTGCCCTGGCTGGGGAATCAAACCAGCGACCTTTGGGTTTGCAGGCCAGCACCTTATCCACTATGCCATGAGCCAGGACTGTAATTGTGTTTTTAACCCAATCAATCTGTGGTCAGCTGCCAGGCCCAGGCATCACTGACCAGGACAGATTGATTCCTGTGGTTGCGGCTATGGTGTCTCCTCATCTGGACATCACTTGCAGTAGTGTAGTCTGCCTGGGCTATGGGGGATGTGTCAGCACTGAGAGCCTGTTGGTTGCTCCCTCATTTCTCTCCTCAAAGTCACTGCTCCACCTCCCCATTCTCTTTAAAATTCAATAAGCATGTCCTTAGGTGGGGATTAAAAAGAACAAAAGGGCCTTGGCTGATAGCACCAGCCTGCAAACCCAAGGGTTGCTGGTTTGATTCCCAGCCAGGGCACATAATCATGCTGCAAACCAGGTCTCCAGCCAGGTCCATAGCTGGAGGCAGGTGAAAGGCAACCATACATTGGTGTCTCGCTCCCTCTCTGCCTCTCTCCTTTCTCCTCTTTCTGAAAATAATAAATAAAATATTTTTTAAAAGTCACTGCTCCAAACTCTCCTTAAGTATCTTTAGTCCACTCTGCCCTCTCTCTGCTGGAGCCCAGGTTAAGTGGTTGCCAATGTATTTTTGTGCATGGCCACATTAGTGATTCTCTGACTCTAGCCATCTCAGGCTAGCAAACCCTATGGCTGTTTGCTTTTCACAGCTGGATGCTGTTCTACTCTCAGCTGTGTTGCTGTAAGCTGGAAAGCCCAACTGAGGATTTAGAACCCACTCTTCTCAGGTGGAATCCCCAGCTCCAGTCTCTTCAGTTGACCCCAATGGAAGCCTAGCCAACCCTCTCTCATCTCTGCACTTCCTACCAGTCACATTGTGATAAGGTGGCCTCTCTGTTCTGTCTGTGGTTATAAGGCTTCTCTCCATCAGGTGTTCTGTTGGTTATTCTGGATGATTTCTCCCCAATTAAGTTGTAATTCATATTGGTCCTGAAAGGAGATTAGTGTAGTTCCACTTACTTCTCCGCCATCTTGGTTCTCCTGTTCTCTTTGTAATGTTCATAATGTGATCCTCTTTTTCTTAAGTGAATCCCTTTAACATTTCATATAATAATGGCTTGGTAATGATGAATTCCTTCAGCTTTACCTTGTCTTAAAAGCACTTAATCTGCCCTTCTATTCTGAATGATAGCTTTGCTGGATTGAGTAATCTTGGTTGTAGGTCTTTCATCACTTTGAATACTTCTTGACAGGTCCTTCTTGCCTGCAAAGTTTTATTTACGAAATCAGCTGATAGTCTTATAGGAACCCCTTTGTAAGAAACTCTTTTTTTTTCTCTCTCTTGCTACTTTTAAGACCCTTTCTTTATCTTTAACCTTTGGCATTTTAATCATGATGTGTCCTGGTGTGGTCCTCCTTGAATCTGGCTTGTTTGAGACTCTCTGTGCTTCCTGGACTTGAATGTCTATTTCCTTCACCAAATTAGGAAAGTTTTCCTTCATTATTTTTTCACATAAGTTTTTGATTTCTTGTTCTTATTCTCTTTTCTGATACCCCAACTTCAGATATTGGCATATTTAAAGTTGTCTCAGAGGGTCCTACACCTCTCCTCATTTTTTAAATTCTTATTTTTTCATTCTGTACTGATTGATTGATTATTTGTTCCTTATGTTCCAAATTATTAATTTGAACCCTGGTTTCCTTCCCTTTACTCTTGGTTTTGTGTGGATTTTTCTTTGTTTCATTGAGCCTAGCCTGCATTTCTTCCTTTCTGCATTTGCAATATTTAAGCATAGCTGTCAAGTCTGTGAGCATGTTAATCTCACAGATGCTCTGAAGCATTTTGAACTCTGCATCTGTTAGAATGGCTATCTCCTTGGCTGTTAGGTTGGCTATCTCTTCATTGCTCATTTCTCCCAATGGCACCTTGATTTGCTCCCTCTTTTGAGCCATGCTTCTCTATCTCCTCAGCTTGACAGCTTTCTGTGTTTACCTCTGTGTCTAGGTAGTTCTGTCATATTTGTTACATTGTAAGGGGCAGAGCCTTATGAATTCATTAGTATGGGGTGACCCATTTTACCATGTTGCTGCGCTGTATGTGAGGGTGGTCTATTGGAGAGAATAATGCCGGTTGCCCATTGAGATGGGCAGTTTCTTTCTCTGCCCCAACCCCCACTAGTTTTCACAGAGGCAATATGGCTCTATTTTTTCCCAGCACTGAACCTGTGGACTGAGCAGTCTGGGCCAGGAATGGCTTTCCAGGTTTAAATGTATGACTGTGCTTTTCAACATGGCTTCAGTTGCTGTGCCTCCACTGCAGGTGCTGGCTCTGTTCTTCCCAGCCCTGGAAATGTGGGCTGCGCAATCTGGCCCCAGGATCATTTCACAGGTTTACATGTACGACTGCCCTTTTCACTGGGGCCTCGGGTCTGCTGTTGCCGCCACTGCCGCCACTGCTGCCACTGCTGCCACCGTTCTCTTCCCCAATTCCACTATTCCTGACTGTCTAGCTGAGTATTTCTTTTACTTCTTCATTTGTTGCACTTCCATGTAGATAGATTTTTTGAAAATTTTGCATTGTTTTTGTTTAATTTTAAAGTAGATGTAAATTTATTACAGATGTGAGGGAGATGCAGTGTGTAGTACCTATGCCTCCACCTTGGCTGGAAATTTTATACTCTAAACTTTTGTACAACTCCTATAATTCAGCAAATTTGGCATTTTTAATATGTTCACTTTATGTTATACTCCAATAAATTATTTTTAAAGATCTGTTAGAATTAATAAATAAATTTAGTAAAAATGCAGGATACAAATCAATATACAAAATTCTACTGTATCTGTACAGTAACTCTCAATGAACTCTCAGAGAGAAATTAAGAAAACAATTCCATTCCCAATTTCATCAAACAGAATAACATATATAGAAATATACTATAAAACATTGCCGAAATATATTGATAAAAGCACAAACAATGGAAACATAGTCTGTGCTTATGGCCAGGAAAAGTAGATATTGCTAAAATTGTCTATGCAATCATTAAAGAGAATCCACAGTCTCTATATGGCATCAGTTGAGCTAAAAACCGTGATGCCAAATCTACATTTAGTACTGAACCTAATGGAAGTTTCAACATCTTCCAGAAACTTTAATTTAACCAATCACTCTAAAATTATTTGGTCAAGCACCAGTAATGTAATCTGCCACATGGGCCCTCTCCACTTGCACATGGAAAGATGTGAGTATTTAAATGATAAAAATTCTTCTCCTTCTCAAAAAAAAAAAAAAAAATTCTTTCCCTTCTCTTCTGCAAAGAAAAGATGCCATGACCCCCAGAATAACCCTTTCTGTTTGTTGTTAGTGCTTTCCTACCCCACTGTTTTTCCTACAAAAAATTCTATTCTGTACATCCCCTCTGAGCTCCCTCATAGTTGCTAAAATAGGATGCTGCCTGATCCATAAATCATGTAATAAAGCAAGTTTGATCTTCAAAATTCCCTGCTTAAAATAGTTAACACACCCAAAGTGATCAACAGATGTAATCCAATTTCTATCAAAATCCCAATGTCATTTTTTTTTACAGAAATAGAACAAATGAGCCTAGAATTTCCTTGGAATGCCATAACACCCTCTATACCCAAAACAACCCTAAGAAAGCAAAACAAACCTGGATACAACACATTCCCTGATTTCAAAAAAAAATCAAGTTTGCAAGTTTGTGGTGTAAGTACAGTATGGTGCTTTCATAGAAACAGACACAGAGATCAATGGAACAGATCAAAGAGCTCAGAAATAAACACATACACATAAGGCCATTAATCCAAGAGCAAGAAGCCAAGAACATACCATAGGGAAAGGTCAGTTCCTTTAATAAATGATGCTGGGGAAAGCTGGACAGCCACATGCAAAAGAATGACACTGGATCACCCTGGCTGGTGGCTCAGCGGATAAGGTGCTGGCCTGCAAACCCAAAGGTTGCTGGTTCGATTCCCAGCCAGGGCAACATAATCAGGTTGTAAGCCAGGTCTCCGGCCAGGTCTGTTGCTGGAGGCAGGTGAAAGGCAACTATACATTGATGTTTCTCTCCCTCTCTGCCTCTCTCCCTTTCCCTCTCTCTAAAAATAATAAATAAAATATTTTTAAAAAAAGAATGACACTGGATCAATATTGTAAGCGTCCAGAATTAGTCACCCCAAGATGTGTACATGGATCATTCTTGAACTGAATGTCATTGAGATCTTGGGAGTCCAAGAGAAACTTACACCCCTCCTTTAAACAATTTAAATTTGTGGCCTTTCCCAGAATGAGTTTTCATCAGAGAAAACATTTTATGACCTTTGCATAGTAATTTCTAATTACTGAATATCTGCTCTCCTTATTGTCCTACAATGTCCTTCCTACCCTCTGAAGCCCCAGGTGCCTTACCTCATCTTGAGCTCAGAATGTCATATATACTTCATTTTCTCTTCATCATCTTTGAACCTCTCACATATGTTTCCAAATGGACTCCACTGGGAGACATATATGTGATCATCAATTTTTGTCAGTAACTATGATAGATACCTGGACCCTCAGCTGAAGAAGACCATAAAAGCTGGAAATTAGGTGTAAAATACAGTAGCATGTTTGTGGTGTAAGTACCTGACTGAGGTTTAGTTTCAAAGCCATCAGTCTCAGGTAATCATAGTGCCAGGTGTATGACACAGCTGCTACACAAGCACTCGTGTTGCCCCCAGCCATGGAGTTCCTCTTTTTTAAAATTGAATGTATTTATTTTGTTTTGGAACTTGAAAGATACTCACTTTTATTTTTAATTATAAGTAATTGCAGTAAGAGCAAAGGGAGTAAGTTAGACAATGGATCTATCCAGGGAGAAAAGTTCATTTGGAACCTTGATTTGCTCTCTCTTTTGGATACTTCACTGTCTCCTCAACTTGTTTGCATCTGTCTTAGGTAGAGCTGTCACACTTGTTACGTTTTAAGGGCTGGAGTTTTAGTATCTGTCAGTGCTGGCAACCCATTTCACCACATTGTGGTGCTGTGTGTGTGGGAGGGGTCATGGAACAATGCTGCTTGTTCAGCACTCTCCTCTTTTCTAGTCACTTCAACCACTTCCTATATGTGACCTAGCACCCCTTTAGCTGTTGTCCCTATGATGGTTCCTATAGTGGGTGGGCTTCCATATGTTTTAGAGCTGTGGGGACCCTCTCAACAGACTCTCCTCAGCTGCTCTAACTTCCTCTGGTTTTCATAACCAGAACCAATGAAGTTTTAATTTCCTGGTGCTGGAACCATGAACTGCAAGGTCTGGCCTAGGGCTAGGATCACTCCGTAGGTGTCCCTGCCAACTTTTATAATGTGTGACTGCTCTTTCCCCCAGCCATCTACAGCACTGCCTTGCTGCCCTTTCCACCACACCATGTCTTCTCCAACCTGGATCTCCAGCTCCGCCTTTCCTACCTGTCTGGATCAGTATTATTCTTTTTACTTTGTTGGACTTCCATGCAGTTTGACTTTAAGGTAGTTCTGACTATTTTTGTTTTGAGGTAGATATCCTTCTTCTGGCTGTGGAAGGAGTCAAAGTATGTCTACTTCCATTTTGGTTGGAACTCTTGAGAAGAAATTATTCTAAAGACATCCACATTGCCTCAAAAATGAATAAAAACTTCAAATTATTTCTGATCAAGGGTGGTAAAAAAAGCTTTCAGATACTGAGAAAAGGGACAAAGGAAAATACTGCCTGTATAATAGACAAAGTAGAAAGTTTAATAAAATGGTGACTTAAATTGTATAGAGAAGTTGAAACAAAGGAAATTCCATGACTGAAATAAAAGGAGCCACTTTGAAAAGCACAATCTGATTAAAGAATCACAAATTCTGGTTTTGAGTGATGGGGCCTAGAAATCAAGTTCCCTTTTTCAGATGCCTGATCATTATCCCTTGTGTACCTGCCATCCCAAAGAATCCTTTGAGAGCTCCCTTTATGTCTTTGTTCCTGAGACTGTAGATGAAGGGGTTCAGCATGGGTGTGACCACAGTGTACATCACTGAGGCTGTTGCCCTTGACTGTGAGCTGTGGGTAACAGCAGAGCTGAGATACACACCTAGGCCTGTACCATAAAATAAGGAGACAACTGATAGGTGAGATGCACAGGTGGAAAAAGCCTTATACTTCCCCTGAGCTGATGGGATTTTACGTACGGAGGACACTATCTTAGAGTAAGAGTAAAGGATCCCAGTGGGGGCACCCCCTCCAAGGAGCACAGATACAAAATACATCACAATGTTATTTGGAAAGGTGTCAGAATAGGCAAGTTGGGTGATTTGACTGAGGTCACAGAAAAAGTGGGGGATTTCCAAATCTGGACAGAAGGACAGCCGTAACACCATTAAGCATTGTAACAAGGAATTCAGGGCACTTATGACCCAGGACACCAGAACCAGCAGTGCACAGAGCTGGGGGTTCATGATGACAGTGTAGTGCAGGGGGTGACAGATGGCCACAAACCTGTCATAGGCCATCACAGTCAGCAGGAAGTCATCCAATCCTGCAAAAAGTATGAAAAAATACATTTGTGTGACGCAGCCTGCATAGGTGATGGCTTTGCTCTGTGTCTGGACGTTCACCAACATCTTTGGGATGGTGGTGGAGGTGAAGCAGATGTCAGTCAAGGACAGGTTGGAGAGGAAGAAGTACATGGGTGTGTGGAGGTGGGAGTCTGAGCTGACGGCCAGGATGATGAGCAGGTTTCCAAACACAGTGACCAGGTACATGGAGAGGAACAGAATGAATAGGAGGGGCTGCAGTTCTGGTTCCTCTGACAGTCCCAGGAGAAGAAATTCTGAAATTAGGGTTTCATTGCCTGGTCCCATGTGGTGGAGATGACTAGTAGGAAGGAGAAAATTTTATGGTTAGTTTTTATACAAATGACAATTATAGTAGCAGAGTAGTAATGTTACCACCTTATTTTGCAGTGAAATAATCAATATTAATATATATATATATATATATATATATATATTTATATTTATATTTATATTTATATAGTGTCCCTTTAAGGCATCCCCCTGCCATGACATCTCTGTACAGGAATTTCCATTCTCCTCAGTCCTTTTGTCCAAGGTGGTCATGGATTACACACTTTTGTCATATAATTACACACAATGTGAGATGGTATCAGGTGAAAAAAAGAATGTAGGTATAAAAGATAGTGGATAGGGGTATTTTTATTTTTAAACTGGGCATTCAGAAAGCTCTACAAACAAGGTGACATTTGAATAGATCTCCTAGAAAAACAGACTGGGGATCTGAGCAAATTTGGGGGGTGTGGGGGAAAAGTCAGTGCAAAGGCCCAGAGATGACATTTGTTTCAGATACTCAGCCTCAGAAAGGGTCCAGCGAGGGGTGGTAATGAGCAAGAGCAGCAGGATAAGAAATGGTGTCAGAGAACATGGGGGATGAGTAGCCTTCTGCTCTTGCTGAAATTTGGAGATGCAAAGAACCCCTTGTTGACATGCTGTTCCCTGTACTTTATGAACTTTGCTTCCAAAAACTTCTGTGAGTAGTAGCAGATCCTCCTTTTATTTTCATGTTTTGATTAACATTCTGGCATCCGTGTTTTAAGGAACACCTATTGGAACATATCGGCTCAGGTCAAGCTGCCAAACAACACACACACACACACTGACTTCTGACTCCCTACTCCAGAGGACATATTATCAGCAAGGTCTTCTCACCCTGTCACTATAATTGGAAAAGGAAGCATACATGGCATGATGTCAGCATCAGACTATCTTTACCCTGATGAATATAGAAATAGTATTCAAATCCTAGTTGATAGGCCTCCCATGGACCTGTAAACATGGGACTCCATTTTCATGTGGCCATTTTGTGTCCCTTATTTAAAGAAACCTTGTAGTTATTTCCTTTGAACCATCAGTTGACCTTTAAAATAGGTTTTAACTTTGACTAGAATTTAAGCCTTTATATCGGCACTTTCTATTGCTCCATCCGTAACCCCCTCCCCTTTTTTTTTATTTTAAATCAGAAAATAAAGATAGTTAAATATTGAGATAGGGTTTAATTTATGGTGGCTTCAATGAGGAACAGTCAGTATATCAGGTTCTTCTCTGCACAAAGTGAATTTAGAGTTAGGGGGCCGTTTGTGAAGAGGGGGAAGCTTCATGAACTGCACATGAGGAAGAAGACCACATGGACTGATGGAGAACCTCACAGTAGCCCCCAGCAACTGGGCTGAGCGGCTGTTAGGGCACTTTCTTTCCTTATCATGCTGATAAATCACAGAATGCTGTGCAGCACACATGATAAGCCCTCCAGTAACCTGGACTGGAATAAATATGTTTGTCTTCTCAAAAAAATAAAGAAACTTAAAGTAGTTAAAAAGCAGAGGAAAATGTGCACATAAGTGGGAAAAGGATGTCATTGTTCAGATGGTCATGGAGCAACTGAGATGAGGCAATGCTCCTTGCTTCTGGCAGCATTGCAACCCCAGTGCCATCTCCCTGATGCACTGAATAATGATAAAACAGCAAAAGCCATTTATCAAAGAGAAAGGAGTAATATTATACATAGACAAGATGCTGTACAGATTGAACATCCCACTAGAAAAATGAGAAAAGGAAACAAACACACCAGCTAGAGCAGCAAATACAACATACCATAGTGGAGGTTATAAAAGATGAAGTGGAAGTCAGCTTCTCAAGGATATTAGATGACCGATTTCAATTTATCTACTACATGTCAGCTGTTTGAACTTGCAGGCCCTCTGAACCTTTTTATTTCGTTATTTGTACTTTTTGGTATAACCTATATGGTTTTTATATGCCCCCTTTAAAAAAATTGGGTAACATTGATTCATGACATTAAATAAGTTTCAGGTGTACAACATAATAATTGTTAATCTGACCAGAATAGAGGGGATTGCAGCATCTGCCTGCCTACTCTGATGGACAGATAATCAATACACCATCTGCGAAGAGCTTGGTTTAGCTCCTTCCCATTGGTAAATGAATGGTACCACTGTGATGAGATGAAGCTTATTTCTTTCTACCTCTCAACTGTCTCCATTGCTTCCCAACATCTTGGTTCCCAATTCCACAACCATATTTCAGTTCCCTGTCATGTCTACCATCTAACAGACTGACACCTCTCTAGCCAAATGCTCACATTGACTCTGAGAGAACTTTGTGTATTACAGAGCAGATCATGGAACCCTCTGATTTAAATTCCTCCCCATAGTGACAGCTCAACAGGGATAGAACCCCAAGTTCCATAGCTTGAAACATGAAATTCAAACATCTGTGATCTTTCTGCCAGTTTCACCCTCATGGGGTCTTGTGCTCACCCACACTGGTTCCCTAAACACTGAACTTGACTCCCCACTTCACCTGACATCACAGCCTCTTGCTCAGGGCCTTTATGCATTGCTTTCCTCTGTTAGGAGTCTCCCCACTGGTGTTTTTAGAACTTTTCACCTCTCCCTATCTTCCAAACTCTATCTCCTCTTTCAAAAAGACTATGTTCTCTCCATGTGTCTTTTCATGAGCATTTTGTAAAACCTAACATTAGCATAGGAAAAGGACTCTTCTACTGCCCCTAATCTAGGTGTTAGGGTAGCCTTGGTGTGATTTTTATTTAATTCCATGTCTTTGTTCCTTACTAGACAGTGAGTGCCTAAAGCATGAAGCATGTTACACAATACCTCCTCCCCCATCAGACTTAATGTAGTATAGCTAATAAACATGTATTCCATGATGGAATGAGAGAACATGCTCTCTATTGATTCATGTGTGGAGGACATACTGGAGGAATATTTTTCCATATTCTGAGATCAGCACCCACTAGGGTATCAGACTATGGTTTGTAAGACTGAAATAGAATAGCCCTGGCTAGTGGATTGACTGTTGGCCTATGAACCAAAATGTCACTGGTTCAATTCCTGCTCAGGGCACATATCTGGATTGCCAACAAGGTCACCAAATTAGGGGCATGTGGGAGGCAAACAGTTGATATTTCTCTCCCTCTCTCTCTCCATCACTCCCCTATCTCTATAAACAAACAAACAAATCTTTTCAAAACAGGAATGAAATAGAATAGAATCAAGAGAACATAAAAGAAAATATTAGAGTGAGTCTTATATAGTGAGGGTACATACATAATCATTACATGGTTCCCTTTGTTCATGCATGTGAGTGTATGAGTGTTTGTGTGTGTGTAGTTCTTTGTGTGGAAAGATGCTGGATCCCAATCTAAAAGGCATGTCTTTTTGGGACACAGTCAAAAAATCTGGACTTCAATGCAATGAAGCAAGAACAGCTTTAAAAGCCCATTCCTGCTCATAGAGAAAAGCAACAAGAGTGAGGAGCCCAACAGAGAGCTAGGTGCAGAAATAAGAGGCAGCCAGCATGGGTGTTGAAGCCACCTCCAAGTTAATGGACCATGCACTGAGTAGACCATTACTGCTCCACTGGGTTCTGTTCTGTCATCCCTGCACTTCTTCCTTGTTTATTAGCTCACCCTGTTCTTCCTGTGCCCACCAGTGAACCACGCTGGCCCTTCTCTCTTTATCTTTGTGTCATCTTACCTTTGTTGTACTTGGCTTTAGGTTATGATCTCTTGTGTGACACACCTCATAGGTGCACACTAGTCCTGGTTCTGTACCTTGTCAACATGCAAAGCCCTCCCTGAATAAATTTTATAAAATCCTGCTTATGTCACAATTATTGATCCCCTTTCTTCACATATTTCTCCCTGAAGATATGATGTCATAGCACACATATTTTTCATTGTCTTTGTTTAATGTGAGATCAAATGAGCAGGGAGTTCACTGATTTTGTTTGTGTATGTGTTTTTATAAATATGTGCTTTTATGTGAAGAGCTAGGTTTACCTCCTTCCCATTGGTAAATGAGTGGTACCACTGTGATGAGATGATGCTGATTATTTTCTTCTACCTCTCAACAGTCTCCATTGCTTCCCAACATCTCAGTCTCCTATTCCAGAGCCATATTTCACTTATGTGGTTGTGTAAATATGTGCTTTTATATAGAAAAAAATTAAGATATGGAATATTCATACTATTAAAAATGGTGGGATGGATGTAATACAATAATAATAAAATTAAATTTAAAAAATGGTAGGCTTCTAGTAATGATATTAATAAAATGGAATACAATTGTAAAACTAATTTCAAAAGAAAAGCTATGATTCCAAGCCAGGGCACATAACCAGGCTGTAAGCCAGGTCTCCAGCCAGGTCCTTAGCTGGAGACAGATGGAAGGTAACCATACATTGATCTTTCTCTCTCTCTCTGCCTCTGCCTCTCTCCCTTTGCCTCTCTCTAAAGATAATAAATAATATCTTTTAAAAAGGAAAAGCTATAAAATGCAATAATTTAATCACACCTGTGATTATTAATTGAATGAATAAGAATGTCTTTACCAGAGTGAAAGAAGACAGAACTTTTTACTTTTAAATGTAATGGGAGGAGACACAAAATGATGACAAGAATTGTCATCAACAATAAGAGATTTGACAACACAAAATTAATACATTTTCACTCATTTCTCTAAATCATATATATATGAATGCTATGCCAAATAGCAATGCACTTAGGGGAAAACTCTCTAATTTAATATATTAAATAAATTCTGTATTAATTAGTCTACCTAGCAAAAATATGGTACTCTCTCAGCTCTGAGCTAGGCTTGTTCTTTCTCAGGTTCCTGCAGGTTGAAATTCTAGGATCCATTCTCTTTGAATCTTTCCTGCAGCATCTGCTGCACTCTAGGACTCACCTGCATGGCATCTCTGAACAGAAGGGCTCCTTATAGAAGTCCAAGTTCTTCCCTGGATGGTTAATGTTGGAGGCTGAAGCTCTGTCCTCAGACAACCGAGCAGGAAGGAGTCAAACATTAGTCTCTGGACCAGATTTAGATCTGCTGAAGGAACAAATGCATTCTGTCCAGCCTAAAATTCCCCATACTGAGAGTCTGCACCAAAGGAGTATTCACTTCTCCATTTATCTGCTCATTAGATACTGTTTCCACTGTTACACCCACCTCTGAGCACCTCATTTCCCTCTGGGACACTTGTCTGGACTGAGTGGAAAATTTTCCTGCTGATTCTCTGTTTCCAAGGGACCAGGTTAGAAGTCAAGTGAATCCTGTCACCTCCCATGAACTCAACCAACCTTGAGTTCAAGTTCCTCAAAAGCCTAGACTGAGGACACTGCATTGACTAGGAACCATGGATCTTCAATACACTGACCTGTGGCAGGACACAACCCATGCTACCTGAAAGAAATTTCTATTTCTGTCTTCAACAAGGGAGACAACTGTGTAATTTTGATGTAAAGCTTTGGGCACTACACCCCTTGGCTTCATTTGCCAAATCAATGACAAATTTCACACTTAGATCAGAAATTAAGAACTACCATTTAGCCCTTCATTATAAAATGGCTGTCAATTATGAGACATGTTTATATCATCTTATGCTATATAATTTATATTTAGTACCTTATTATTAGCATTGTTTATTTTTTATAAAAATTTCTTCTATGAGGTAGAACAATTATGAACCCCATTCCCCATTGCAGAAATGGGGCTGGAAGGAGTTCAGTGATCTTCCCAAAGCTGTAATCAGAGCAAGGAATCAGGGTTAATTTGAATGTCAGGGTGCTTCCAGTTCTCACACACTGTGGTGGTTCCCAGCCAGAGATGGTTTTCCCCTCCAGCTATGTGGTGATGTCTGAAAGGAGGCTACTGTGTACCTGCTGTACCCAACACAAATAATTATGTCAAATTTAGAAAGTAAAGTAACCTAATCTAGACCAGCCCTTCTCCAACTTCAAAGTGCTCATTATTGACTGAAGAGTATTGACTTAGTGTTTCAACGCCAAAAAAGCTTTACTCAAGGGAAAAAAAGTGTTGCAGCCATAATATCTGTATGGCTTCTTTAATTCAACAAACTTTGAATTTTTTAGTATGTTCAGTTTATTTCATTCACTAACTCCAATAAATTATTTAAAATATGAACATTTGCTAGACCTAAAAATGAATTCAGTAACATTGTGGGATACAGAGTCAATTTACAGAAACCTGTAGTGTCCTATAGCAAACTGTCAGAGAGAGAAATTAAGAAAACAATCCCATTTACAATTATATCAAAAAGGATAAAACTGAAAGTAAAGATAACGTAGGAAATTAAAAGCCTGTCCATTGAAAACCATAATATACTGCTGAAGGTTACTGGCAAAGATACAAATGAGAGGAACAATAATATACTGTACTGACTGGAACAATTACTATTGTTAAAATTTATGAATTCCAGGCTGAAAATGTGATGCCAAATGTGATACCAATGATGCCAAATTGAGAATTAATATTGGTTAATGGCAGTTTCAACATCTCTCAGGAACTCAATTTTTTTTTTTAAGTTTATTTATTAATTTAATTTTTAAATTTTAATTTTTAATTTCCAGAGAGAAGGGAAGGGAGAGAGGCAGAAAGGGTGAGAAACATCAATGCATGGTTGCCTTTTACCTGCCTCCAGTTACGGACTTGGCTAGAGACCTGGCTTGCAATCTGGTTATGTGCCCTGGCTGGGAATCAAGCCAGTCACCTTTGGGTTTGCAGGTCAGCACCTTATCCACTGTGCCACCAGCCAGGGCCCAGTAATATTTTAAATGTAAGTAGCTTAAATGTACCAATCAAAAGATGTAAGGTACCTGAATAGATGCAAACCAACTTTAACTTCTTAATGCTTTAGAATAATGTTGTTATAATTAGATCTTACTAAATAATATACAGTTATGTATTTTGTCATATTTTCATTAGGGCAGGATAAGTTTTCTTAGATTGGAATTAGTTCATAAGTTAGGAAAATCAAGCTATTTGCAATAACTCTTAGAAAATTCAAATTAATTTAAGGGAAAAAACGTGAGAAAATGTGAATGTGTATATTACATAGAATACATGCTATCTTTCCTATTCACTGTTACAAAATGTGTGTTTGTTTGTGGGTGAGAGACCCTATCCCTTGAAGTCCCCCTGCTGGGGATGAAATAAGTCTACCAGTGTATGATCTGCCTGGGGACAGAAAGGGCTGACAAATCTCTCTGGAGCAGAAGCTTTTATTTTGAATTGGAAGCAATTGTGAGAACAAAGGTAGTAAGTTGGACAATGGATATATCCAGGGAGCAGAGGTCATTTGTAATTACACTAAGGAATATATACAGAATTCTTGTAATTTTTATATAAGAATTAACATGTTATAAAATACCCCTTTTAGATAACTTTATGTAACCTAAATAACTGACCACATGGGTGACCCTGCTTTTTTTCCCCTGGTCCTAATTTCCACTCTTATGTTTTAAATTTGCCAATAGAAAGAGAATCTGCAAAATCCTAGCAATCCTGCCTTTGGACCCCAATATAGGCAAAGCCCTTTTATCCATGTTTATTCTCACTCTCTCTCTGTCTCTCTCTGTCTCTGTCTCTCTCCATCACAGACATGTGTGGCTTTCAGGGGGTCCTGGACCTGTGAGTAGTATATCTTATGTTTTCATGATGGTTGTTGCAATTATAATGAGGACCACAGGGCGCTGTCCAGCTACAACATTGAATGTGATCTAAGGGACAAGTGGCAGGGCCCAAGGCCAGTGCCCAGGGCTTCCTATCCTATAACATAACTGTCAACAGGCTGGGACTTACAGGGCACAATGACCAAGTCTATGTCATCAGGAAGAGCCATGAAGGAAGTTATGTACAAACAATGAGGGACACATGGTAAAAACTGAGGTTTCACATTTTTAAAAGAAACTTTATTTTCCATCAATCTTATTTCCAATCAACTAAGTGTTTATGGTAGACCTACTTAAGACCTCTCAGTGGTTGTTCCTACCCACTCAGTGACCTGCTCAGTGGGACTGCAGACCAATCTTCAGTGGCAGGCTGAGTGCCCAGTCTTCAGTAGGAAACTGCTAATAAGCACAAAGAGCTCTTGCATAACTTTGGATCAGTCAACAACCTCGGGCTGAGCAGTAGTGAACTTGGGAGCTGGAGCAGTCCATTCACCCTGAAATTCCTCCTTGGTCACAGCCTTTTTAGCAAGTGGCCTGCCTTTCCCTCTCAATCTGGCATGACCTTGCAAGGGTGTTCATAGGAGATGGTTCCTCACATGCACAGAACTTCAACCACATCAGACCCACTGAGTGAGCTGCCTTGTTGTTGCAAGGGATGGTGATGTCCACATAGCACAGAAGAGTCTGTTACACAGAGCAATGGTAGGCAGGTTAATACAAAATGGCTCAGTGAGTGGCTGGTGGTCAGCCCTAGGATCAGTAACCACCAGCAGTCTCAGCTCCCAGAGGCTGCCTGGGGCTGGTTAGTGAAGGTTCCCAGGGTGAAGCAGCCAGCAATAGGAGTGGCTCCAGTGGCAGCTGCAAACTTCAGCACAGCAGTCTGGCCAGTGTTCCTGGACAATATGACACTGACATCAGGGGTTCTTCAATGGCTACAATGGCACAAGCTGCCAGCAGAAGCCTCCCTTAGGTTCTGTTCAGATTTATGATTTACATGCCATCACCTTTTCTTTTCTAGATGTATTGCTCATTTTTGAGGTCAAGGTTGGTGCGCCCTAAGTGGATTCCTTTGACAAGGAATTTGAGGACATCCTTGGCCTTCATTGGCAGGACATTGAGACCTCCAGACATGGTGAAAGTTTCACTTTAACTTACATGGGAACCAAGAACAATGCCGTACAGGCCCCTCTCATGGTAGCACAGAAAAAGTGAGGTTTCACATTTTTATGGAATGAAATTATATGATGGACTTAGCAGGCAAGTGAAGATTTTTCTACATGAGTCATACACTTCTTAATCTTCTATCTAAAAACAAGAACAAATTACTTATAATCATATAAGCTTTGGAGAAAAAAATGATTCTTAAAGATCCCATGTTGCCATGAAATAAACTGAAAATTTCAAATATTTCTAATCAATCTTGGGAGGATAGGAAAAAGGAAAAAGAGCAAAAATGTCTAGATAATAAATATAACAGAAAGTTTTTTAAAAATATTACTTAAATTGTATAGGGAAGAGGAACTAAAAAATAAAAATTACAAAACAGAAAAAAAAGACAGCTAGTTTGAAAAACACAATCTGATTAAAACTTCACAGTTTCTGTTTTTTATTTATGAAGCCTAGAAATCAAGGTCACATTTTTGTCTGCAGTTTGATTGTCCCATGGGTACCTGCCATTCTGAGGACTTTTTTGAGAGCTCCCTTTATGTCTTTGTTCCTGAGACTGTAGATGAAGGGGTTCAGCATGGGTGTGACCACAGTGTACACCACTGAGGCTGTTGTCCTTGACTGTGAGCTGTTGGTACCAGCAGTGCTGAGATACACACCTAGGCTTGTACCATAAAATAAGGAGACAACTGAGAGGTGAGATGCACAGGTGGAAATTGCTTTATGCCTCCCTTGAGCTGATGGGATTTTACGTATGGAGGACACTATCTTAGAGTAAGAGTAAAGGATCCCAGCAGGAGAACCACAACCTAGTAGCACAGTTACAAAATACATCACAATGTTATTTGCAAAGGTATCAGAACAGGCAAGTTGAATCATGAGACCAAGGTCACAGAAAAAGTGTGGGATTTCCAAGACCTCACAAAACGACAGCTGCAACACCATTAAGCATTGTAACAAGGAATTCAGGGCACTTATGACCCAGGACACCAGCACGAGCAGTGCACAGAACTGGGGGTTCATGATGACTGTGTAGTGTAGAGGGTGACAGATGGCCACAAACCGATCATAGGCCATCACAGTCAAGAAACAGACATCCAAATCTGCAAAGAGTAGGAAAAAATACATCTGTGTGATGCATCCTGCATAGGTGATGGCTTTGCTCTGTGTCTGGATGTTCACTAGCATTTTCGGGATGGTGGTGGAGGTGACGCAGATGTCTACCAAGGACAGGTTGGAGAGGAAGAAGTACATGGGCGTTTGCAGGTGGAAGTCTGAGCTGACGGCCAGGATGATGAGCAGGTTTCCAAACATAGTGACCAGGTACATGGAGAGGAACAGCTCGAATAGCAGGGGTTGTAGTTCTGGTTCCTCTGACAGTCCCAGAAGCAGAAATTCTGACTCTCTGGTAAGGTTCTCTGCTTCCATGAGGTGGGGGTAACTTTTAAGAAAGAGAATAAAGGAAGATAATTTGTATTTTTTGCTTTTTTCTAAAAAGTCATTTTTTCATACTTTTTAGAGTAAAGGGCAGAGAGGTTGGAAGAAAGAGAAACATCAATGTATGGTTGCCTTTCACCTGGCTTGCAACCTGGTTATGTGCCCTGATTGGGAATCGAACCAGAACCTTTGGGTTTATAGGCCAGGTTCTACCCACTGAGCCACCACCCAAGGCTCAAAACAAAATGGTTTTTTAACAACTAGTACTACTTCCATAGCTCTAATGTTACAGTTTATATATGGAATCAGTCAAGAAATTACTATCAGTATTCTGGGATAGATCTATTCCCCTATAGGAGTTTCTTGTGTCATCTCAGAGTAAAACTTTGTGTCCCAAACTGCTTTTTTCCTAAGATTCCAGGCACACTACAGTATAAATTAGAAACTTTTCAAGTGTTTCAGGAATATAAATTGAGTGCTGACCATCTTTTTGGCACTCTCTACCCTGTGAGCAGAGGGTGCTAAAGAACCCAAGTCCCTACAAATCAGTGTTTTGGAAAAAACATAGAAACAAGCCCTGGCTGGTGTGGTTCAATGGACTGAGTGTCAGCCTGCAAACCAACGTGCTGCTGGTTCAATTCCGGGCTGAGGCTCATCCCTGGGTTGTGGTCCAGGTCCTCAGTTTGGGCATGTGAGAGGCAACCACATATTGATATTTCTCTTCCCCTCCTTCCTTCTCCTTCCCCTCTCTCTAAACATAAATACAATATTTTTCAAAGATAATAGAAGCAAATACTAGAAATATAACTTATTGGTGACAGATCCTATTAGGAAAACGAAATCAGGTCTAAAGAAGTAGCTAGGCTGTTCTATTCCTCATGGGTATTTAGGCAAGATCTGCAAACTAGGTGACATTTCAGCAAAGATCTCAAGGGAGAAAGGGAGGGAGATGAAGGTTATGTGGGCAAGAGTGTAGCTGGAAGAGGCAATGGACAATACCAAGGCCTTATTTATGCTCAAAGTTAGTATCAGAGTATGTGATAGGCCTTGATTATAAATAATTTTTTTTGGTTGCTTCCAGTCAGAAAGTCTCAACCTGCAATGATTTGTCCCTGGGGTACATGGAAATGTCTGAAAAGATACCACTAAACACCTAAACTCAGGCACAAACAAAAAATCCCCCACACCAATTATTAGAGCATCCCAAAAGTCAATGATAAAAGGTGACAAAATCGAGATTAGACCAATGCTTCTCCAGTTTCAAATGCAAGTGGATTTCTCTGGATTCTACTTCAGATGCAGAATCTGATTCAGAAGTTGTTCAGGCTCAGAGCCTCTGCTTTCTCACAAGTGCAGGTGGTGTTGACACTGCAGATTGTGGTCTATGGACCACTCTCTGACAAGGTTGTGACTCGGGGTTCTATACTTAGTTGCAGGTGGTTTTAATTCTTATTACCCAATATGGTCTTTGCACTGAGTTTGAAGGAATAGTGTGTTGACTCATTCCAGAGGCTATGATTATTAAATCTTTCCTTCCATTATATAAGGGTGCTGAGTGACACAGAATAATACACTTCTGAAAAACAATTTTTTTAAAGATTTTATTTTATTACTTTTAGAAAGAGGGGGAGGGAGAGAGGCAGAGAGGGAGAAAGAAATCAATGTATGGTTGCGTTTCACCTGCCTCCAGCCACAGACCTGACTGGAGACCTGGTTTGCAACCTGGTTATGTGCCCTGGCTGGGGAATCTAACCTGCAACCTTTGTGTTCGCAGGCCTGTGCCTTATCCACTGTGCTACCAGCCAGGGCCTGAAAAACAATTTTAACAGCCAGAATAAGGATCTCTATAAGATATCCACCTCCTAATCCTTAGTACCTTTGAAGATGTTACTTTTTATATCAAGGGGAGGATTAAGGTAGCTGATAGTTCATGGTTGCTAATTCCAGTTGACTTTGAGATAGAAGATGGACAGGATCACCAGGGGGACTAATCTAAGCACAATTCTCCCCTAGATGCAGAGGAGGGAGAGCAGAAGAAAATGCTACACTGCTGCCTTTGAAGAAGGAGGAAGGGCCCTGAGCCAAAGAGTGAAGGTGGTCAGCAATTCAAACTGGAAATGGGAAGAAAACAGATTCTCCTCCCAGCCTCTTGAAGAACACTGCCCTGCACACACCTTGATATCAGCCTGTGAGACTCATTCCAGACTCTTAACATCTAGAACTGAAGGTGCATCTATGTGCTCACTGTACATGAGTGTTAGAACACTTTTCAGCAGCAATGGCAATCTAATAGAGTCATTTAACAGTGATATTTGTTGGGCAGAAATGAGTTGAAGTCTCTCCATTTATTAGTTTCCTTGGGTGCCAGCACGTTACTTTGAAAATCCACAGGATGTAGAAAAGAAATTTTAATATGATCTGGAGATATTCACCCTGTTGCTGAGACAGTGAAGACTTCATTGAACAAAACATTGTGAACTAGGATGCCTTGTTGTCATTAAGATTTAAGATACAATGTGTGATTTGAATTTTTCAGCACTAAATATTCAAATCTCATTGCTCAGCACCATATACTCTCTGGCTACAAGTTGGTCAGTCCGTTCTTAATTTATATCCCCAACTGCATGACAGAATTTCTCATTCAAAACAGAAAAATGACTAGTGTGGAAGAAGGTTGGCTGTGGAATAGGAATTTCTACTATTTTAATATAGAAAGTAAAAGGGCACAAAACCAACAATACATGCAAGCCTCACCAGTAATTAAGGAAAACTCGGTAGTATCCCTTTTCAGATTTACTAAATATTTTCTCGTTGAGTACCCAGAATGACAGAAGCAACTGCAATGTGTGTGTCACTAACTGCTGTCCAAGGTGCTGTCTACCTCCACTGGCCTGGCAAATTCATGAACACAAACATGCTCAAATACATCCTGTCTGAGAAATTTAATACAAACACTCACTTCACTGAACTGTTGTCCACACCTAGTACTGTGTTTCCTTTTCACAAAACAGTAAAACTTCTCAGATATGTGTTCATTTTCCTGCAAAAATTTAATGCACCTCACTCACTGTACACCATCATCCCACTGGACTCCCACTCCTGTCACCTAATGGTCAGCTGTGGCCCTGGACTATACATTCTAACAGACACAGATTTATCAGCACATTAAGTAAATTAAGTATAAATTACTGCCTTCTTTGCCTCTCCCTCTCCCTCCCCCCTACCCCGTTCCCCTGACGACAAAGAAGGGGAGCAGCTTAGACAAGAACCTAGTATAAAGGAACCATGGACATGGACAACAGGTGGGATTGACTTTGGGGGGAATGGGTGGGTGGGTGGGGGACAGAGGGGAGCAAAAAGGGGATGGATGTAATACAACAACAATAAAATTAAAAAAAAAAAAAAAAAGAAAGATATATATCCAGAAATAGAAAAAAAAAAATTAGTGCCTTAACCAAGAATACAGAGAACTCTGGTGTCTGGCTAGGCTGGTTAGAGTCCCAGCAACTCAGGTGAAAGCTCTCAGGTTCCAGCCTCTCTGACCCTTTCCTGATGCACCTACCAGGCTCTCAGACTCACCTGGATGGGTTTTCTGAAAGGAAGGTCTCTGTGTGGAAGTCAGTATTGCTCCCTGGATGGTTGATGATAGACACTGAAGCTCTGCCCCACACAAGACAGCAGGAGGGACTGAAGCATCAGTTCCTGAGCCAGATTGAGGAATCCACAGCAACAACCATGCCCTGTCCACCAACATCGTACAAGCTGAGGGACTGCATGGGGGAGATATTTATAGCTCTCTCTCTATTTGCCCATCAGGCACATTTCCCCTGTGTTATCCCGGCACCTAAGGACATGATTTCCCTCCTTGGGCCTCTGGCATAAACAGGAAGGAAATTTTCCTAATGATTCTCTGATCCCAAAGGACCATGTTAGAAGCCAGATGAATTTAGATTTTATGACTCCTTGTCTTGGATCCCACCTGCTTCCCAGAGGTCTAACCTCCTACTACTTTATTCCAACACCAAGTTAACATCTTCTCTAAGGGCTGAGTCCATGGAAACCATCATGACCAGGTCCCTTATCCTTAAAGCGCCAGTTTGTGGCAGGGACACAGCCCCTGATATCTCCAGAGAATTGCTTTTTCCTCTTCATCAAAAGGTAGGGAAGAGGACAGAGGGGAGCAAAAAGGGGATGGATGCAATACAACAACAATAAAATTAAATTAAAAAAATAGGAGAGTTGTCTTCCTTTTATATGGATCCTGGGCTCCACACTCTTGGGCTTCCTGACACATTTGTTGAAAGTAATTAGGTATTTTGTACTAATTTCACAGCTTAAGAGATGTTCATTAATGCCTCATTATAAAATATTTGTTAATTATGAGAGATACACATTAATAGTTTTATGTCATATAATCATAGCTTAGTATCTTTTAGACTTTGATTTATTTTTTTAAAGTCATCTATGAGTCAAACTCCAGAAATGGGACTTGAGGGAGTTTAGTGATTTGCTCCAAGTTATGAACTAAGTGAGGGATGGGTCTTGATTGGAATGTCAGGTTGCTTCCAGTGTTCAAACTGTGGAGAAGTGGGTTTTGCCCTGGGATGATTTTGCCCCTGGAGATACTTGGCCATGTGTGGAAGGGGGCTGTTTTACATCTTCAGTACCCAGCACAAATAATTATCTTCTGCCCTTTGTTAACATGAGAAGGGGAGAAAACCTAGTCAAGATGAGCATATCTTCAATTGAAATGTGTGTTTAAGTCACCCAGGATTGTAGTTTAAATGCAGGTCCTGGTGGTTCCAGAGATTCTTTGAATCAAATAAGTCCCTAGTTGGTATTGATGCTTATGGTGGTGGTTCATGGACCACGTTTTGAGTAGTAAGTTTGTGGCTCCATTAGAGTCCCAAATAAAATATTTTTTTAAAAGATTTTATTTATTGTTTTTAGGGAGAGGGCAAGGAGAGAGGCAGAGATGGATAGAGACATCAATATATGGTTGCCTTTCACCTGCCTATAACTGTGGACCTGGCTGGAGACCTAGCTTGCAACCTGGTTATGTGCCCTGGCTGGGAATCAAACTGGCAACCTTTGGGTTAGCAGGCTGGTGCCTTATCCACTGTGCCACCAGCCAGGGATTCAAATAAAATATTTCTTTACCTGGCTTGTGGCTCAGTGGATAGGGGCCGGCCTTTGGGTTTGCTGGTTTGATTCCCAGCCTGGGAACATAACCAGGTTGCAAGCCAGGTCTCCAGCCAGGTCTGTAGCTGGAGGCAAGAGAATGAGAAATAGAGAACCACAAAACAATCTCATAAAATGGCAATACTACATACTACCAATAATTACTTTCCTTTTTTATATGTACCACCTCTTCCTTTTTCATTATATGTTATTATGCTATTAACTACTGTTCTAATATTTCAACTTTTCCCCCTCCACCTACACTCCCCACGCCCTCCAGTTATCCTCTGATATCTCCAGATTATTGCTGTCCCCTCTTTCATGAGGGGAGAGCTGGGTTCCTTTGGTATGCAATCTGGGGCAGCACACTCTTTTCCTTCCTGACACATTTCTCAAAATAATTAGAAATTTCTCACTGATACATAAGTCATGAGCTGTCATTTAGTGCCTCATAATTTGTTAATTATGAGATGCATTTAGATATTCTTATTAACCTGAGATTAGCATCTTTTGAGCATTGCCTAATGATTTAATTTTTCAAAAAATCCATTCTATGAGGTATTACTGTTATGAACTCAATTCCACTTTTCAGAAATGGGGCCTGAAGAGGTTTAGTGATCTGCTCAAAGTTATGAACTAGGTGAGGGATTGGCGTGATTGGAATCTGTCAGTTTGCTTCCAGTTTTTAAACTCTGGGCAAGTAGTTCTCTTTTGGAGATGATTTTGCCCCTGGAGCTATGTGGCAATGTGCAGAGGGAGGCTACTAAGTACCTACAGTACCCAACACAAATAATGATCTCACCTCTCTTGTCAACATGAGAAGATGTGACAACCTGGTCTAGACCAACACTTCTCCCACTTCAAGGTGCATGTGAACCACCCAGGATTATAGTTCAAATGCAGAATCTGAGCACACCCTGGAGGGCTGAGAGATGGTCCATTTCTAACAGGTTCCCTGTGATGCTTGTGTTGCAAGTCCTGGTCTGAGGGTCACTGTTGGAGGCCATTGTGCATTAAGATAGGAAATGTAATTCATTTTTTAAATGAAGGGCAACCTTTCTACTTTCAATTATTGTGCCTAAAGTTCTCCATTTCTTTGTGTCTGGTTAATTTAACCACTCACCTGTTAATTTCCTTTGTCACCAAATTTCTATCAAATTTACTTGTAATATTAAAGGTGAGAATGTTTGTGTGTCTGTGTTGTACATGTGTGTGTTTGGACTTATTTGAGAAAAAATTCAAAGGAACTAGCATGAAAGAATCATGGACATGGACAACAAGTGGGATTGGCATTTAGGGGCATTGGGTGGGTGGAGAAGGGGACAGAGGGGAGGAAAAAGGGGATGGATATAATACAACAACAATAAAATTAAATTAAAAAAGAAAAAGACTCAGATATAAATGTACATAAATATACACATACATACACTCCCTACTTATGAAAGCTCTTAGAGTCACTATCTATTTCAAAAACATTTTATTTATGCCTACCAATATCCACCCGAATTAGGTTTATTATTCCATAACACCATCAAAAATAAGAAAACAGAGCATAAGGGTGATTACATTTTTTTAAGAATTATATAACAAAGCAATCAAAGCATTTCTGCCCTTTCTTGAATTATATGTAAGTGAAGTTAAGTGGTATGTACACTTTTTTTAAATTTAATTTTATTGTTGTTATATTACAGTCATCTCATTTCCACCCCCTCTACTCTCCCCTTCCACACCTTCCCTATCCCCACCCCACCACTGTCAATTCCACATGTTGTCCATGTCCATGGGTCATCCATTCTAGTTCCTTGACTAAACTGTTCCCCTTCCTTGCCTCCCTCTCCCCCTCCCCCAACTCCTCCCCTCTACACACTGAAAGTGTGTTCCCTGTATTCGTGTCTCTGGTTCTGTTTTTTCTTCTTTTTCTTAAAGATTCTATTTATTCTTAGAGAGAGGAGAAAGGAGGGAAAAAGAGAGGGAGAGAAACCTAGATTAGCCCCAGCCCAGCAACCCAGGCATGTGCCTTGACTAGGAATTAAACCAGTGACCTTCCGACTTGCAAGATGATGCCCAATCAACTGGGCTATACCATTCAGGGCTGCCTTGTCTTTTTAGGCATCTTTAACCTGAAACAGTTCCTGACTGTTGTAATTCATGACATTGCCAATTTGAAGAGTACAAGCCATTTATTTTGTAGAACGTCCCTCAATTTCAGTTTCATTATACGTAGATTCAGGTTATAAACTTTTGCCAGGAAGTCTACTGACATGATGCTGGGTTCTTAGTGTATGCTATGAAGAGGTATGTACTGTCTAATAGTTCCATTACTGCCAACCCTGACTTTGTTCGTTTGATTAAAAAGAGGTCAACCAGCTTTCTCTGCTGTAACATTTCTAGTTTACTCTTTGTAGTGAAAAGAAAACAACTGTCTAGAAGAAAATGTGTTCAGAAGCCAAGATCAGGCAGAATACTAGGTGTACTTATAGTTACTGTGGCATCATTACTTCTAAACCCTCTGGAAGGATATAGCTGGGAAATGGATGAGATGTATACATCCGTAAGTTTACACTGATAGCTCCAATTACAGTTTAATGCTATGGGGTTCGTACTATCCTCACCCCTCTTCATATTTGTAATTTCAGTCTCCAACAGTGAGAAATTTGGCTTTCATTTCCCCAATATATTTATATATTTGCTCGATCTTAGAATTCTAAAAAGTAACTTCAAATTGCTCATTCATGCCTGTGGGAAAAAAAAAGCCTACCTATTAGAGTTTAGAGTTCTTGTCTTAACCTGAAGGCATGAGCTCTAAATACTATATTTAAAAGCTATTTAAGTAAATATTTTTTCCCTCACCTTAAGTGTGTGTGTGTGTGTGTGTGTGTGTGTGTGCCTGTGTGTGTTTATAATAAGTGTATTGCTTTCATAGGATTTTGGTGTTTCAAACATGGATGGGTTTTTATTTCTTTTAAAAGATTTTATTTATTATTTTTAGAAAGAGGGGAAGGAAGAGAGGCAGTCTGGTTCTGTTTTGTTTGTTTGTGTGTATGTTCATTAGTCTCCTGTGTTAAGTGAGAACATGTAGTATTTATTTTTTTGCTGCCTGGCTTATCTCACTAAGCATGATACTCTCCAGTTCCATCCATGCTATCACAAATGGTAGGATTTCTCTCTTTCTTTCTGCTACATAGAACACCATTATATAAATGTACCAAAGTTTTATGATCCATTCATCCACTGAAGGGCACTTAGGTTGTTTCCAGCACTTGGCTATTGCAAATAGCGCTGCTATGAACATAGGGGTGCATAGGTTCTTCTGAATTGGTGTTTCAGGATTGTTTGGGTATAATCCTAGCAGTGGCATTACTGGGTCATAAGGAAGTTGTATTCTTAGTTTTTAAAAAAATATTTTATTTGTTATTTTCAGAGAGAGGGGAAGGCAGAGAGAGAGAGAGAGAGACATCAATGTGTGGTTGCCTTTCACCTGCCTCCAGCTATGGACCTGGCTGGAGATCTGGCTGGAGATCTGGCTGGAGATCTGGCTTGCAACCTGGTTACGTTTCCTGACTGGGGAATCAAACCAGCGACCTTGGGGTTCGCAAGCCAATGCCTTATCCACTGTGCCACCAACCAGAGCCTATTCTGAGTTTTTTGAAGAAATTCCATACTATCTTCTGTAGTGGCTCCCCCAGTCTGCATTCCCACCAGTGGTGCACCAGGGTTCCCTTTTCTCCACATCTTCACCAGCACTTGTTATTTTTTGATTTATTGATGGTGGCCTTTCTGACAGGGGTGAAGTCGTATCTCCTTGTGGTTTTAATTTGCATCTCTTTGATGGCTGGTGTGTTGAGCATTCTTTCATGTGCCTATGGGCCCTTTGTATACCTTCCTTGGAGAAATGTCTGTTCAGGTCCTTTGCCCATTTTTTTAATTGGGTTGTTTTCTTTCTGCTGTTGAGTCATATTAGTTCTTTATATATTTTGGAGATCAAACCCTTGTGTGAGGTGCCTTTGGAAAATTTGTTTTCCATATAGTTGGTTCCCTTTTTATTTTGTTGATGTTTTCTTTGGCTTTTCAGTTTGATGTAGACCCATTTGTTTATTTGTTCCTTTATTTCCCTTGCCCTGGGAGATATTTCAGTGAAAATTTTGCTGTGTGGGATATCTGTAAGTTTTTGTCTATGTTTTCCTCTAGGCCTTCTATGGTGGTATTGTTTATGTTTAAGTGTTTTATTCATCTTGAGTTTAACTGGTGTGTGGTGGAAGTTGATGGTCTAGTTTCATTTTTTGACATGTGCCTGTCCAGCTCTCCCAACACCACTTGTTGAAGAGGCTATTTGCACTCCATTTTATGTTCCTTCCCCTTTTGTCAAATATTAGTTGCTCATAGAGTCCTGGGCTTATTTCTGGGCTCTCTATTTTGTTCCATTGATCTGTTTGTCTGATCTCATGCCAGTACCAGATTGTTTTCATTACTATGGCTTTGTAATATAGTAGTGATACTTGGTATTGTGATTCTTTCTACTTCATCTTTCTCAAGATTGCTACAGCTATTTGGGGTCTTTTTTGAATCCATATGAATTTTTAAAGTATTTGTACTAATTCTGTGAAATATGACATTGGTATTTTCATAGGGGTGGCATTGAATTTATAGATGGCTTTGGATAATATGGGCATTTTAATGATGTTAACCTTTCCCAACCATCAACATGGTACATGCTTCCATTTATTTGTATCTTCATTAGTTTCTTTCTTCAGTGTTTTGTAGTTTTCTGACTACAATTCTTATATCTCCTTGGTTAAATTATTCCTAAGTAATTTATTTTTTTGGTTGTTACAGTAAATGGGATTCATTTTTTATTTTCTTTGATGTTTCATTGTTGGTGTATAAAAAGGTCTTCCATTTCTGGATAGTGACTTTGTATCCAGATATTTTGCCAAATTCACTTATTAATTGAGTATTTTTTTAGTGGTGTCTGTAGGTTTTCTATGTACACTATCATGTCATCTGCAAACAATGAGTTTTACTTCCTCCTTACCAATTTGGATGTCTTTGATTCCTTTTTCTTGCCTGGTTGCTGTGGCTCGATCTTCCAAGACTATGTTGAATAGAAGTGGAGAAAGTGGACACCTTTGCCTTGTTCCTGATCTTAAGGGAAAGGCTTTCAGTTTTTGCCCATTGAGTATGATATTAGCTTCAGGTTTCTCATATATGGCCTTTATTATGTTGACATATGTTCCCTCTATTCCCATCTTGCTGAGGGTTTTTATCATAAGAGGATGCTGTACTTTATCAAATGCTTTTTTGGCATCTATTAATATGATCATATGGTGTTTGTCTTTCATTTTGTTTATGTGATGTATTACATTTATTGATTTGTGAATATTGTACCACCCTTGCATCCCTGGGATGAATCCCACTTGGTCATGGTGTATGATTTTTAAAATATATTGCTGGATCTAGTTTGCCAATATTTTGTTGAGAATTTTAGCCTCTACGGTCATCAGAGATACTGGCCTACAGTATTTTTCTGTTGTTGAGTCTTGACCTGGTTTTGGGGTTAGAATAATGCTGGTTGATAAAAAGAGTTTGGAAGTCTTCCCTCTTGGATGTTTTGGAACAATTTGATAAGGATAGGAGTTAGTTCTTCCCTAATGTTTGATAAAATTCCCCTATGTGGACATCTGGTCTGGGGCTCTTGTTGGCTGGGAGTTTTGTTTTGTCTTTTCTTTTTCAATTTCACTAGTTATCTGTCTATTCAGGCTTTCTGCTTCTTCTTGATTGAGTTTTGGTAGGTTATACATTTCCAGAAATTTTGTCCATTTCAGCCAGGTTGTCAAATTTCTTGTCATATAATTGTATGTAGTAATTTCTTGCAATCCTTTGTATTTATGTGTTATCAGTTGTGACTTCTCTGTTGTTTCTGATTTTGCTTATTTGGATCCTCAAGCTTTTTTTTTTCCTGATGAGTCTAGTTAATGGCTTGTCAATTTTGTTTATCTTTTCAAAGAACCAGCCTCTGGATTTATTGACCCATTGAATTGTACATTTAGTCTCTTTGTCATTTAATTCTGCTCTGATTTTGATAATTTCCTTCCTTTTACTTGCTCTGAGCTTTGTTTGCTGTTGCTCTTCTAGTTCTTGAAATTTATGGTTAGAGTGTTTGTATAAGTTTCATCTAGCCTTTTTACATAGGCCTGTGTGCTATGAATTTCCCCCTGAGGACTGCCTTTGCTGTATCCCATGAATTTTGGGGTGCTGTGAATTCATTTTCTTTTGTTTCTGGGTTATTTTTTATTTCTTCTTTGATCTCATTATTAACCCATTCATTACTTAATAGCATGTCATTCAGTCTACATAAATAATAATGTTTTTGGTATTTTCCCTTGAGATTGGTTTCTAGTTTCAAGCCATTTTGATCTGAGGAGATATTTGGTATGATTTCAATTTTCCTGTATTTGTGGAGGCTTGTCTTGTGACCTAAATGTGGTCTATCTTTGAGAATATTCCATGTGCATTAGAAAAGAATGTGTATTTTGCTTCTTTGGGGTGTAAGTTCTGTGCATGTCAGTTAAGTCCATTTCACCTAGAGCATTGTTCAATGCCACAATATCCTTGGTGTTTTATTGCTTGGAAGATCTGTCCATTGTTGGTAATGGAGTATTAAAATCCCCTGCTATTAGTATGTTGCTGTCTATTTCCTTTTTGACATACACCAAGATTTTACTTATATAATATTTGGGTATTCCTACTTTGAGTGCATATATTTATGAGGGTTATATCATCTTGATGGATTGTTCCCTTAAGTATTATGAAATGCCCTTCTTTGTCTCTTTTTATGGTCTTCATTGTAAAATCTGTTTTGTCTGATATAAGTAATGCTACCCTACCCTTCTTTTCATGTCTAATTACTTGAAATCTATTTTTCCATCCCTTCACTTTCAGTCTGTGTCAATCTTTGCTCTGAGGTGGGTATTTTGTAGATAGCATATTGTGGGTCATGTTCTCTTATCCATTCAGTTATCCTATGTCTTTTTATTGGTGCATTTAATCCATTTACATTTAAGGTTATTATTGACAGGTACTTCTTCATTGATGTCTTTCCCCTTTGTACCTGTATTCCTCTCTGTCTCTCTCTGTTTCTTTATCTTTTTAGAGCAGGTCCTTTAGCATCTCTTGCAATGCTGGTTTGGTGAAGATGTATTCTTTTAGCCTCCTTTTGTCTGGGAAACTCCTGGTTTCACCTTCCATTTTGAATGAAAGCCTCGCTGGGTAGAGTATTCTTGGTTGCAGGTCTTTGTTTTCCATTACTTGGAATATATTTTTTGCCATTCCCTTCTGGCTTGTTGAGAAATCAGCTGATAACCTTATTGGAGCCCCCTTATATGTTATTAGCTGTTTCTCTCTTGCTGCTTTTAGGATTCTCTCCCTGTCTTTGAAATTTGCCAATCTAATTATGGTGTGTCTTGGAGTGGGCCTGTTTGGGTTCATATGCATTGGCATACTCTATGTTTCCTGAACTTGCATGACTTTTTGCTCATCAAGTTAGGGAAGTTTTCTGTCATTGTTTTTATTTACTTTTGAGGTAGATATAAATTTGTTCTAGTTGTGAGGGAGATGCAAAGTGTGTATCTATGCCTCCATCTTGGCTGGAAGTACTGTACTCTAAACATTTGTATGACTTCTATAATTCAACAACTTTGGCATCTTTAATATGTACATGTTAATTTATGTTATTATACTCCAATAAATTATCTTTTAAAATCTGTTAGAACTGATAAACTTAGTAAAAAGGCAGGATACAAAATTAACATACAAAAATTTACTGTGTGTCTAAATACCATATATTGAACTCTAAGAAAATTTAAGAAAACAATTCCATTTCCAATTTCATCAAAAAGAATAACATATAGAAATACACTCTAAAACATTGCTGAAATATATTGATAAAAACACAAACAATGGAAAGGTAGTCTGTGCTTATGGACAGGAAAAAACAGATATTGTTTAAAATGTCCACACAACCACAGTCTGAAAATGCCATTAGATGAGCTAAAAGCCATGATGCCAAATCTAGATTTAATGCTGAATCTAATGAAAGTTTCAACATCTCCCAGAAGCTTAAATTTAATCAACCACTCTGAAACTATTTGGTCAAGTACCAGTAATGTAATCTGCTACATGGGCCCTCTCCACATGCCCACAGAAAGAAGTGAGAATTTAAATGATAAAAATTCTTCCCTTTCTCTTCTGCAAAGGAAAGATGTCATGGCCCCCAAAATAATCTTTTCTGTTTATTGTTAGTAGCTTTCTTACCCCATGGTTTTTCCTTTAAAAATTCCCTTCTGTCCCATTTATCATAGCAACAAGAAAAATAAAGTACCTAGGAATAAACTTAACTAAGGAGGTAAAAAACCTGTACTCAGAAAACTACAGAACAATGAAGAAAGATATCAAAGGGGATGGATGTAATACAACAATAAAATTAAATTTAAAAAAAAGAAATCAAGGAAGATACAAATAAATGGAAGCATATACCATGTTCATGGATGGGAAGAATTCACATCATTAAAATGTCCATACAACCCAAAGTAATCTACAGATTCAATGCAATCCCAATTAAAATACCAATGACAGACTTCACAGAAATAGAAAAAATACTTCAAAAACTTATATGGAGCCAAAAATGCCCACGAATAGCCACAGCAATCTTGAGAAAGAAGAACAAGGTAGGAGGAATCACAATACCGGACTTCAAACAATACTACAAGGCTACTGTCATCAAAACTATCTAGTACTGGCAAAAGAATAGACATATAGATCAATGGAACAGAGTAGAGAGCCCAGAAATTAACCCAGGACTCTATGGTCAACTAATATTTGACTAAGGGGGAGGAAATGGAGTAAAAACAGGCTCTTCAACAAATGGTGCTGGAAGAACTGGACAGCAACATGCAAAAACATAAAACTAGACCACCAACTTACACCATTCACCAGAATAAACTCAAGATGGATAAAGGATTTAAATATAAGCAGTGCCACCATAAAGGTCCTGAAGAAAAATATAGGCAGTAAACACCAAAATGTGTTTACTGATACTTCACCAAGGGCAAAGGAAATAAAAGAACAAGTCAACAAATGGGTCTATATCAAATTGAAAAGTTTCTGTTCAGCTCAAGAAAATACCAGCAAAATTCAAAGGGAACCAACTATATGGGAAAACATAATTGCCAATAGTACTTCAGACAAGTGTTTGATATCCAAAATATATAAAGAACTAATGTGACTCAACACCAGGGAGACAGACAGCCCAATTAAAAAATGGGCAAAGGACCTGAACAGACAACTCACTGAGGAAGATATACAAAGGGCCCAGAGGCATATGAAAGAATGCTCAACATCACTAGTCATCAGAGGGATGCAAATTCAAACCACAATAAGATACCACTTCACACCTGTCAGAATGGCAATCATCAACAAATCAACAAACAAGTGTTGGCGAGGATGTGGGGCAAAGGGAACCCTCATACACTGTTGGTGGGAATGCAGGCTGGTGCAGCCACTGTGGAAAACAGTATGGAGTTTCCTCAAAAAACTAAAAATGGAACTGCCTTTTGATTCAGTGATTCCACTTCATGGACTATACCCAAGGAATCATGAAACACCAATTCATAAGAACCTATGTACCCCTATGTTCATAGCAGCACTATTTACAATAGCCAAGTGCTAGAAACAGCCTAAGTGCCCATCAGTGGATGATTGGATCAAAAAACTTTGGTACATTTACATAATGGAATACTACACAGCAGAAAGAAAGATGAAACTCCTAACCTTTTTCAACAACATGGATGGAACTAGAAAGTATTATGCTTAGTGAAATAAGCCAGTCAGTGAAGTACAAATGCCATATGATCTCACCCATTACAGGACAATAATGAACAAAAGTAACAACAAACAAAACAGAACCAGATATATGAATACACTTAATAGGCCTTCAATGGTAAGGAAGAAGGAGGTTAGGGAGAGGGAGGAGGAAGAAGCAAGGAAGGGGAGCAGTTTAGACAAGAACCTAGTATGAAGGAACCATGGACATGGACATGGACAACAGGTGGGATTGACTTTGGCGGGGAATGGGTGGGTGGGGAAGAGGACAGAGGGGAGCAAAACGGGGATGGATGTAATACAACAACCATAAAATTAAATTTAAAAGATAAAATAAAACACTAAAAAAAAAAAAATCTGTTCTGTACATTCCCTCAGAGCTCCCTCTTAGTTTCTAGAATAGGATGCTGCCTGACCCATAAATCACTTAATAAAGCCAGTTTGATCTTCAGAATTCCTTGCTTGAAATATTTTAACACATCCAAAGTGATCAACAGATGTAATCCAATTTCTATCAAAATCCCAATGTCATTTTTTCACATAAATAAATCAAACAATTTTAGAATTTGCTTGGAATGACATTAACACCTTCTATAGCCAAGGCAACCCTAAGAAAGCAAAACAAACCTGGATGCAACTCATTACCTGATTTCAAACCCTGTTTACAAAGCTATAGTAATTAAAACAGTATGGTGCTTTCATAGAAACAGACACAGAGATCAATGGAACAGATCAAAGAGCCCTAAAATAAACACATACACATAACACCATTAATCCAGGAGCAAGGAGCCATGAACATACCATAGGGAAAGGTCACTTTCTTTAATAAATGGTGCTGGGGAAACCTGGACAGTCACATGCAACAGAATGACACTGGATCAATATTGTAAGGGTCCAGAATTAGTCACCCCAAGTGTGTACATGGATCATTCTTGAACTGAATGCCACTGAGATCTTGGGAGTCCAAGAGAAACTTACACACCTTCTTTAAACAATTTAAATTTGTGGCCTTTCCCAGAATGAGTTTTCATCAGAGAAAACCTTTTATGACCTTTGCATAGTAATTTCTAATTACTGAATATCTGCTCTTCTTATTGTCCTGCAATGTCTTTCCTCCCCTCTGAAGCCCCAGATGCCTTAACTCATCTTGAGCTCAGAATGTCATATATACTTAATTTTCTCTTCACCTTCTCTTGAACCTCTCACATATGTTTCCAAATAGACTCCACATATATTTGAGACATATATTTGATCATCAATTTTTGCCAGTAACTATGGCAGATATTCTGGACCCTCAGCTGAAGAAGACCATAAAAACTGGAAATTAGGTGTAAAATACAGTAGCATGTTAGTGGTGTAAGTACCTGACTGAAGTTTAGTTTCAAAGCCGTCTGTCTCAGGTAATCATAGTGCCAGGTGTATGACACAGCTGCTACACAAGCACTCGTGTTGCCCCCAGCCATGAAGTTCCTCTTTTTTTAAATTGAATGTATTTATTTTGTTTTGGAACTTGAAAGATACTCACTTTTATTTTTAATTAGAAGTAATTGCAGTAAGAGCAAAGAGAGTAAGTTAGACAATGGATCTATCCAGGGAGAAAAGTTCATTTGGAACCTTGATCTGCTCTCTCTTTTGGATACTTCACTGTCTCCTCAACTTGACAGCCTCCTGTGTTTGCCTCTGTCTTAGGTAGAGCTGTCACACCTGTTACATTTTAAGGGCTGGAGTTTTAGTATCTGTCAGTGCTGGCAACCCATTTCACCACATTGTGGTGCTGTATGTGTGGGAGGGGTCATGGAACAATGCTGCCTGTTCCGCACTCTCCCCTTTTCCAGGCACTTCACCCATTTCCTACATGCAACCTGGCACCCCTTTAGCTGTTGTCCTGGTGATGGTTCCTAGAGTGGGTGAGTTCCCATATGTTTTAGAGCTGTGGGGACCCTCTCAACAGACTCTCCTCAGAGACTGGTAGTTTCTTCAGCTGCTCCAACTTCCTCTGGTTTTTGCAACCAGAACCAATGAAGTTTTATTTTCCTGGTGCTGGAACCCTGAACTGCAAGGTCTGGTCTAGGGCTAGGATCACTCCGTAGGTGTCCCTGCCAACTTTTATAATGTGTGACTGCTCTTTCCCCCAGCCATCTACAGCACTGCCTTGCTGCCCTTTCCACCACACCATGTCTTCTCCAACCTGGATCTCCAGCTCCGCCTCTCCTACCTGTCTGGATCAGTATTATTCTTTTTACTTTGTTTGTTGGACTTCCATGCAGTTTGACTTTAAGGTAGTTCTGACTATTTTTGTTTTGAGGTAGATATCCTTCTGGCTGTGGAAGGAGTCAAAGTATGTTTACTTCCATTTTGGTTGGAACTCTTGAGAAGAAATTATTCTAAAGACATCCACATTGCCACAAAAATAAATAAAAACTCAAACTATTTCTGATCAAGGGTGGTAAAAAAAACTTTCAGATACTGAGAAAAAGGACAAAGGAAAATACTGCCTGTATAATAGACAGAGTAGAAAGTTTAATAAAATGGTGACTTAATTGTATAGAGAAGTTGAAACAAAGGAAATTCCATGACTGAAATAAAAGGAGCCACTTTGAAAACCATAATCTGATTAAAGAATCACAATTTCTAGTTTTGAGACTTTGGGCCTAGAAACCAAGTTCCCTTTCTCAGATGCCTGATCATTGTCCCTTGTGTACCTGCCATCCCAAAGAATCCTTTGAGAGCCCCCTTTGTGTCTTTGTTCCTGAGACTGTAGATGAAGGGGTTCAGCATGGGTGTGACCACAGTGTACATCACTGAGGCTGTTGCCCTTGAGAGTGAGCTGTGGGTAACAGCAGAGCTGAGATACACACCTAGGCCTGTACCATAAAATAAGGAGACAACTGAGAGGTGAGATGCACAGGTGGAAAAAGCCTTATACTTCCCCTGAGCTGATGGGATTCCACGTATAGAGGACACTATCTTAGAGTAAGAGTAAAGGATCCCAGTGGGGGCACCCCCTCCAAGGAGCACAGATACAAAATACATCACAATGTTATTTGGAAAGGTGTCAGAACAGGCATGTTGGGTGATCTGACTGAGGTCACAGAAAAGTAGGGGATTTCCAAATCTGGACAGAAGGACAACCGTAGTACCATCAAGCATTGTAACAAGGAATTCAGGGCACTTATGACCCAGGATACCAGAACCAGCAGTGCACAGAGCTGGGAGTTCATGATGACGGTGTAGTGCAGGGGGTGACAGATGGCCACAAACTGGTCATAGGCCATCACAGTCAGCAGGAAGTTGTCTAATCCTGTAAAGAGTATGAAAAAATATATCTGTGTGATGCAGCCTCCATAGGTGATAGCTTTGCTCTGTGTCTGGACGTTCACCACATCTTTGGAAAGGTGGTGGAGGTGGTGGAGGTGACTAGTAGGAAGGAAAGATTGGTATGATTAGTTTTTTAAAATTTTATTGTTGCTGTATTACATCCATCCCCATTTTGCTCCCCTCTGTCCCCCT
This sequence comes from Noctilio leporinus, assembly GCA_004026585.1. Taxonomy (NCBI): domain Eukaryota; kingdom Metazoa; phylum Chordata; class Mammalia; order Chiroptera; family Noctilionidae; genus Noctilio; species Noctilio leporinus. Next base: position 50,186 of record PVIW01006307.1, on the reverse strand, counting down.
CCCCACCCACCCATTCCCCCCAAAGTCAATCCCACCTGTTGTCCATGTCCATGGTTCCTTTATACTAGGTTCTTGTCTAAGCTGCTCCCCTTCCTTGCCTCTGCCTCCCCCTTCCCCCCAACCCCATTTCCCCTGACCACTGAAGGCCTATTCACTGTATTCATATGTTTAGTTCTATTTTGCTTGTCGTTAGTTTTGTTCATTATTATCCTGTAATGGGTGAGATTATATGGTATTTGTCCTTTACTGACTGGGTTATTTCACAAAGCATAATACTCTCCAGTTCCATCCATGTTGTTGCAAAGGGTAGGAGCTCCTTCTTTCTTTCTGCTGTGTAGTATTCCATTGTGTAAATGTACCAAAGTTTTTTGATCCAAATCAAGAATTAATACTGGATAATGGCAGTTTCAACATCTCTCAGGAACTCAATTTTATTTTTTTTAAGTTTATTAATTTAAATTTTAATTTCCAGAGAGAGAGGAAGGGAGAGAGGCAGAGAGGGTGAGAAACATCAGTGCATGGTTGCCTTTTCACTTACCTCAAGCCATGGACTTGGCTGGAGACCTGGCTTGCAACCTGGTTATGTGTCCTGGCTAGGAATCAAACCAGCGACCTTTGGGTTCTCAGACCTGCACCTTATCCACTGTACCACCAGCCAGGGCCCAGTAATATTTTATATGTAAATAGATTAAATGCACCAATCAAAAGATGTACGGTAGTTGAGTGGATAAAAACCAACTTTAACTTACGAATGCTTTAAAATAATGTTGTTATAAGTAGATCTTACTAAATAATATACAGTTTTGTGTTTTGTCATATATGCATTAGTGCAAGATAAGTTTTCTTAGATTGGAATTATTTCCTAAATTGGGAAAATCTAGCTATTTGCAATAACTCTTAGAAAATTCATATTCAGTTAAGGAAAAAAAGTAAGAAAATGTGGTTGTATATATTACATAGGATACATGCCATCTTTCTCATTCATTGTTCCAAATTGTGTGTTTGTTTGTGGGTGGGAGACCCTATCCCTTGAAGTCCCCCTGCTGGGGATGAAATAAGTCTACCAGTGTATGATCTGCCTGGGGACAGAAAGGGCTGACATATCTCTCTGGAGCAGAAGCTTTTATTTTGAATTGGAAGCATTTGTGAGAACAAAGGTAGTTAGTTGGACAGTGGATCCATCCAGGGAAAGGGGTTCATTTGTAATTACACACAGAAATATATACAGAATTTTTGTAATTTTTATACAAGAATTAACATTTTATAAAATACCCCGTTTAGATAAGTTTGTGTAACTTAAATAACTGGCCACATGGGTGACCCTGCCTTTTATCCCCTGGTCCTAATCCCACTCTTATGTTTTAAATTTGCCAATAGAAAGAGAATCTGCAAAAATCCTAGCAATCCAGCCCTTAGACCCCAATACAGGCAGAACCCTTTAAACCATGCCCCCCCCCGCCCCCGCCATCACATACACAGATACACACATTCTTGTGTGGCTTTCAGGGGATCCTGGGCCTGTGAGTAATAAATCTTATGTTTTCATGATGGGTGTTGCAATTATAATAAGGACCACATAGGCCTGTCCAGCCACAACATTGAGTGTGGTCTGAGGAACAAGTGGCAGGACCCACAGCCAGCAGCCAGGCCTTCCTGTCCTATAGCATCACTGTCAACCGGCTGGGAAATACAGGGCACAATGACCAAGTCTACATCATCAGGAAGAGCCACAAAGGTACTTATGTGCAAAGAATAAGGGACACTTGGAAAAAGCTGAGGTTTCACATTTTTAAAGAAAACTGTTTATTTTCTATTAATCTTATTTCCATTCTGTTAAGTGTTTATGGTAGACCTACTTAAGACCTCTCAGTGGTTGTTCCTACCCAGTCAGTGACCTGCTCATTAGGGCTGCAGACCAGTCTTCAGTGGAAGGCTGAGCGCCCAGTCTTCAGTACGAAACTGCTCCATAGGCACAGAGGGCTCCTGCACTTTTGTGGATCAGTCAGCAGCCTAGAGCTGAGCAGCAGTGAACTTGGGAGCTGGAGCAGTCCATTCACCCTGAAATTCCTCCTTGGTCACAGCCTTTTCAGCAAGTGGTCTGACCTTCCTTCTCAATCTAGCATGACCTCACACAGGTGTTCATGGGATATGGTGTCTCCCATGCGCAGAACTTCCTGGGTTAACATCCACCGCATCAGACCCAGTGAATTGAGCTGCCTTGTTGTTGCAAGGGATGGTGATATCCACATAGCACAGAGGAGAGTACATTACACAGAGCAATGGTAGGCAGGTTAATGCAAGGTGTCTCAATGAGTAGCTGGTGGTCAGCCCTAGGATCAGTAACCACCAGCAGTCTCAGCTCCCAGATGCTGCCCAGGGCTGGTTAGTGAAGGTTCCCAGGGTGAAGCAGCCAGCAATAGGAGTGGCTCCAGTAGCAGCTGCAAACTTCAGCACAGTGGGCTGGCCAGTGTTCCTGGACAATATGACACTGACATCAGGGGGGTTTCAATGGCTACAATGGCACAAGCTGCCAGCACAAGCTTCCCTAGGTTCTGTTCAGATTTATGATGTACATGCCCTCACCTTTCCTTTTGTAGATGTACTGTTCCATTTTGAAGTCAAGGTTGGTGCCCCCTAAGTGGGTTCCTGTGGCAAGGAATTTGAGTACATCCTCCTTCTTCACTGGCAGGATATTGAGGTCTCTGGATATTGTGAAAGTTTCCCTTTAACTTATATGGGAACCAAGAACAATGCTGTATAGGCCCTTCTCTTGGTAGTGCAGAAAAAGTGAGGTTTAACATTTTTAAGGAATGAAATTATATGATGGACTTAGTAGCCAAGTGAAGTTCTTTCCACAAGAACAGTCATACACTTCTTACTTTTCTATCTAAAAACAAGAACACATAACTAATAATCATATATGATTTTGAGAAAAATGATTGTTATGGATCTCATGTTGCCATGAAATAAACTAAAAACTTCAAATATTTCTGATCAATGTTGTGAGGCTAGGAAAAAGGAGAAAGAGCAAAACTGTCTAGATAATAAATGTAGCAGAAAACTTTAAAAATTTGTTACTTAAATTATATACAGAGGATGAACTCAAAGAAATGAAAATTACATGACAGAAATAAAAGGAGCAAGTTTGAATACCACAATTTGATTAAAATTCCACAATTTCTGGTTTTGAGTTATGGGGCCTAGAAATCAAAGTTACATTTTTGCACTTTGATTGTGCCTTGTGTACCTGCCATTCCGAGGACTCTTTTGAGAGCTCCCTTTATGTCTTTGTTCCTCAGACTGTAGATGAAGGGGTTCAGCATGGGTGTGACCACAGTGTACATCACTGAGGCTGTTGCACTTGACTGTGAGCTATGGGTACCAGCAGAGCTGAGATACACACCTAGGATTGTACCATAAAATAAGGAGACAACTGACAGGTGAGATGCACAGGTGGAAATTGCTTTATGCCTCCCCTGAGCTGATGGGATTGCACGTATGGAGGACACTATCTTAGAGTAAGAGTAAAGGATCCCAGCAGGAGAACCACAACCTAGTAGCACAGTTACAAAATACATCACAGTGTTATTTGGAAAGGTATCAGAACAGGCAAGTTGGATCATGAGAGCAGGGTCACAGAAAAAGTGTGGGATTTTCAAGACCTGACAGAATGACAGCCGCAACATCATCAAGCATTGTAACAAGGAATTCAGGGCATTTATGACCCAGGACACCAGAACCAGCACTGCACAGAGCTGGGGGTTCATGATGACAGTATAGTGCAGAGGGTGACAGATGGCCACAAACCGGTCATAGGCCATCACAGTCAACAGGAAGATATCCAACATTCCAAAGAGTAGGAAAAAATATATTTGGCTGAGGCATCCTGCATAAGTGATGGCTTTGCTCTGTGTCTGGATGTTCACCAGCATCTTTGGGACAGTGGTGGAGGTGAAGCAGATGTCAGCCAAGGACAGGTTGGAGAGGAAGAAGTACATGGGTGTGTGGAGGTGGGAGTCTGAGCTGACGGCCAGGATGATAATCAGGTTTCCAAACACAGTGACCAGGTACATGAAGAGGAACAGCCCGAATAGGAGGGGCTGCAGTTCTGGTTCCTCTGACAGTCCCAAGAGTAGAAATTCTGAAACTCTTGTAAGGTTGTCTGCTTCCATGAGGTGGGGTGACTTCTTAGAAAGAGAATAAAGGAGAATAATTTTTATACTGCTGGAATTACTCCCATAGCTCCAATGCTACAGTTTACATTTTGGAGTTAAGAAATTATTTTCAGTATTTTGGATGGATCTGTTCCTCTCTGAGTTTTCTGTGTCATCTCAGAGCAAGACTTTTTGTCCCAATCTGCTTTTTTCCTAAGGTATCAGGCATAGTACAGTATTAATGAGATATTAGTGAAATATTTCAGGAGTATAAATTGAGTGATGACCATGTTTGTGGCACTCTCAGGTTGTGAGCAGAGGGTGCTGAAGAACTCAAGTCCCTACAAGGCAATATTGGGAAAAAGTAGACATGCAAATTATAAGAATAAATATAATATTATTGATGGTGACAAATCAATCTCAAGGGAGGGAGATCAAGTTCATGTGGGCAAGTGTGTACCTGGCAGAGGGAATGGCCAGTACCATGGCATTAGGGTGCAACTCAAGGGGTTTAGTTTTTTGCTGAAAGTTAGTATCAGAATATGTGATGGGATTTGATTATAAGTAATTTTTTCAGGCTGCTTCAAGTCAGAGGGTCTCAACCAGAAATGCTTTTGCTCCTAGTAATGCCTGAAGAGACACCACTGAACACATCTAATTCATGGGTGTGTGCGTGTGCATGCACACACACTCACACAGACACACTCACCCACAAACACACACTCACACAATTAGAGTAGCAGTTGGAACAGGGCTGATAATCAGGTGACTTTAAGGTAGAAGATGAGCAGGATCACCCAGGGGGACGCAGCTAAGCACAGTGCTCCCCTAGATGCAGAGGAGGGAGAGCAGAAGAAAATGCTACACTGCTGCCTTTGAAGAAGGAGGAAGGGCCCTGAGTCAAAGAATGCAGGTGGTCAGCAATTCAAAGTGGAATTGGGAAGAAAACAAATTCTCCTCTGAGCCTCTTGAAGGAACCCTGCCCTGCACACACCTTGATATCAGCCTGAGACTCATTCCAGGCTCTGACATGCAGAGCTGCACATGTATGTGCTCACTGTAAGTAACGACAGAGGAAACACTCTTCAGCAGCAATGATAATCCAATAGAGTCACGGTGACATGTTGGAGGAAACTGAGCTGAAGTCTCTCCATTCATTAACTTCCTTGGGTGAGGGCATTTTACTTTCAAAATGCAGTGGAAGTAGAAAAGAAATTTTAAAATCATTTGGAGATATTTCACTCCGTTAACTTGGGACAGTGAAGTCTAAATTGCATAAATGCAAATGTGAACTAAGATTCCTTGGTATCATTAAGATTTCAGGTACAATGTGTGATTTGAATATTCCACCACTTAAGTGTCCAATCTTGTTGCTCATCACACTATACTCTTTGGCTACAAGTTGGTCAGTCAGTCCTCAATTTATATTCCTCAAGCACATGACAGAATTTCTCAATCAAAGCATAGAAAAATACCCACTAAAAAAAAAGTTTGACTGTTGAATAGGAATTTCTAGGGTTTAAAATAAAAAGTAAAAGGGCACAAAACCCAAAATATATGCAGCCTCACCAGCCTCACCAGTAATTAAGAAAAACTAGATAGTATCCCTTTTTAGACTTATTATTTTCTCATTGAGTACCCAGAATGACAGAAGCAACTGCAATGTGTGTGTCACTAACTGCTGTGCAAGGTGCTGTCTACCTCCACTGGCCTGGCACTTTCATGAACACAAACATGCTCAAATACACCCTGTCTGACAAATTTCATACAAACACTTCACTGTACTGTTGTCCACACCTAATACACTGCTTCCTTTTCACAAAACAGCAAAACTCTCAGATGTACTCTCAGATGTATGTTTATTTTTCTGCAAAAGTTTCATGCACCTCACTCACCATACAGTGTCATCCCACTAGAATTCCAGTCCCATCACTTAATGGTCAGCTGTGGCTGTCAACTGCACATTCCAACATACCCAGCCTTTTCAACACAGTAAGTACATTAAACATAAATTAATTACCTAAACAAGAATACACACAGATATATCTGTCATCTAAGTTCAGCTGATTAGAGTTGCAGTGACTCAGGTAAAATTGCTTAGGTTCCAGCCTCTTTAACCCTTTCCTGATGCACCTATACAGGCTCTCAGACTCACCTGGATGGGTTTTCTGAAAGGAAGGTGTCTGTGTGAAAGTCAGATGGTTGATGATGGACACTGAAGCTCTGTCCCACACAAGACAGCAGGAAGGACTGAAGCATCAGTTCCTGAGCCAGACTGAGGAAGCCACAGCAACAACCATGCTCTGTCCACCAACATCGTACAAGCTGAGGGACTGCATGGGGGAGATATTTACAGCTCTCTCTCTATCTGCCCATCAGGCACATTTCCCCTGTGTTATCCCAGCATCTAAGGACATGATTTCCCCCTGGGCCTCTGGCATAAACGGGAAGAAAATTTTTCCTAATGATTCTCTGATCCCAAAGGACCATGTAGAAGCCAGATGAATTTAGATTTTATGGCTCCTTGTCTTGGATCTCACTTGCTTCCCAGAGGTCTAACCTCCTACTTCCTTCTTTCAACACAGAGTTAACATCTTCTCCAAGGCCTAAATCCATGGAACTCATCAGAACCAGGTCCCTTTGATCCTGAAAGTACCGATTTCTGGTGGGGACACAGTTCTGATGTCACCAGAGCATTGCTGTGGCCCTTTCAATGAAGGAAGACCTGTGTTCTTTTGGTGTGGATCCTGGCCACCACACTCTTGGGCTGCCTGACATATTTGTAGAAAATAACTAGGGATTTTGTACTAAGTTCACAGATTAAGAGCTGTTAATTAATCCACATTATATTTATTAGTTATAATAGATACACTTTTATAGCTTGATATCATAAAACCAGGGCTGAATCTCTAATATACTGTCTGATTAAAAATTTTTAAGTAATTCCATGAGGTGTTACTCTTATGAACTCCAGAAATGGGTCTTGAATGGGTTTAGTGATTTGCTCAAATTTATGAGCTAAGTGAGGGATGGAATCTGTCAGCTTGCTTCCTGTTTTCAAACTCTGGGCCAGCAGTTCTCTATCAGAGATTATATTGCCCCTGGAGATAGGTGGCAATGTGTGGAGGGAGGCTACTAAGCAGCTACAGTACCCAACACAATCAATTATTTCATTTCCCTTGTCAACATGAGAAGGTGTGACAACCTGGTCTAGGTCAACTCTTCTCCAACTTCAAGGTGCATGTGAATCACCAGGATTATTGTTCAAACACAGAATCTAATCACATTGTGCAGGGTGCAAAGATAGTGCATTTCTTGTTTCAAAATTGGTTATGGCTTTATTCTGTGCTGTTCTTATTATCTCCGTGTCTATTCTACACTCATCAACTAAGCTTAATCCCTGCACCATTTCCTCCTTCTCCCCCTTCTTCCTCCCAGCTGACACTCCTCCAAGTGTTCCCTCTAACTATGGTCTGTTTCCAGTCTAGTTGTCTGCTTAGTTTGTTTTTGTGGTTCTTTTTTTCTTTTCTTTTCTTTTTTTTTTTTTTAGATTCTGTTGTTGATAGTTCTTTGGGGTTTTTTTTCAATATTAAAAATTTTTAATAATATATATTTTTATTATTGTTATATTACATTCATCTCATTTTCCCTACCTGCTGTCCCCCTCCCCACCCTTCTTATCCCTTCCCCACAGTCAATCCCACATGTTGCTTGTATCCATGGGTCACCCATGCTAGTTCCTTGACTAAACTGTTCCCCTTCCTTGCCTCCTTCTCCCCCTCCGCCAACTCCTCCCCTCTACACACTGCAAGTGTGTTCCCTGTATTTCGTGTCTCTGGTTCTGTTTTGTTTGTTTGTGTGTGTGTTCATTAGTCTCCTGTATTAAGTGAGAACATGTAGTATTTATTTTTTGCTGCCTGGCTTATTTCACTAAACATGATACTCTCCAGTTCCATTCATGCTATCACAAATCGTAGGAGCTCTCTCTTTCTTTCTGCTGTATAAAACACCATTGTGTAAATGTACCAAAGTTTTTTGATCCATTCATCCACTGAAGGGAACTTAGGTTGTTTCCAGCACCTGGCTATTGTAAATAGCACTGCTATGAACATAGGGGTGCATAGATTCTTCTGAATTGGTGTTTCAGGATTCTTTGGGTGTAATTCTAGCAGTAGAATCACTGGATCATGGGGCAGTTCTAATTTTAGTTTTTTTGTGGAAATTGCATACTGTCTTTCATAGTGACTGCACCAGTCTGTGTTTCCACCAACAGTGCACCAGGATTCCCTTTTCCCCCCATCCTCGCCAGCACTTGTTTTTTGTTGATTTGTTGATGATGGCCATTCTGGCAGGTGTGAGGTGGTATCTCTTTGCAGTTTTAATTTGCATCTCTGTAATGGCTAGTGATGTTCAGCATTCTTTCATGTGCCAGTGGTCCTTTGTATGTCTTCCTTGAAGTATTTGTTCAGGTCCTTTGCCCATTTGTTAATTGGGTTGTTTATCCCCCTGGTGTTGAATCATATTAGCTCTTTATGTATTTCGGAGATCAAATCCTTGTCTGATGTGTCATTGGTGAATATGTTTTCCCATATGGTCGGTTCTCTTTTCATTTTCTTAATATTTTCTTTAGCTGAGCAGAAGCTTTTTAGTTTGATGTAGTCCCATTTGTTTGTTCCTTTATTTCCCTTGCCTTGAGAGATATTTCAGTGAAATTTTGGTGCATGGGATATCTGCAATATTTTTGCCTATATTTTCCTCTAGGGCTTTCATGGTGGCTCTGCTTACATTTAAGTCTTTTATCCATCTTGAGTTTACTCTGGTATATGGTGTAAGTTCTTGGTCTTGTTTCATTTTTTTGCATGTGCCTGTCCAGTTCTCACAACACCACTTGTGGAAGAGGCTATTTGCACTCCATTTTATGTTCCTTCCCCCTTTGTTGAATATTAGTTGCCCATAGAGTCCTGTGTTTATTCCTGGGCTCTCTATTCTGTTCCATTGATCTGTTTGTCTGTTCTTGTGCCAGTATCAGACTGTTTTGTTTACCATGGCTTTGTAATATAGCTTGATGTCTGGTATTGTGATTCCTCCTACTTCGTTCTTTTTTCTCAGGATTGCTGTAGCTATTTGGGGTCTTTTTGACTCCATATGAAATTTTTAGTATTTGTTCTAATTCTGTGAAATATGATGCTGGTATTTGAATAGGGATTGCATTAAATCTGTAGATGGCTTTGGATAGTATAGACATTTTAATCATGTTAATTCTTTCCAACCATCAATATAGTATGTGCTTCCATTTATTTGTATCTTCCTTAATTTGTTTCTTCAGTGTTCCATAGTTTTCTGAGTGTAGGTCCTTTACTTCCTTGGTTACATTTATTTCTAAGTACTTTATTTTTCTTGTTGCTATGGTAAATGGGATTTGTTTTCTAGCTTCTATCTCTGTTGTTTCATTGTTGGTGTATAAAAATGCCTTCGATTTCTGGCTACTGACTTTGTATCCAACTATTTTGCCAAATTCAGTTATTAAGTGGAGTAGGTTTTAGTGGAATCTATAGGGTTTTGTATGTACACTATCATGTTATTTGGAAATGACAGTGTGAATTCCTCCTTTCCAATTTGATTCCTTTTTCTTCTCTGGTTGTTGTGGCTGGAACTTTCAAGACTATGTTGCATAGAAGTGGAGAGAGCAGACACCATTGCCTTGTTCCTAATCTTAAGGGATATGCTTTCAGTTTTTGCCTATTGAGTATGCTATTAGCTTCAGGTTTTTCATATATGACCTTTATTATGTTGAGGTATGCTCCCTCTATTCCCATCTTACTGAGGGTTTTAATCATAAAAGGATGCTGTACTTTATCAAATGCTTTTTCAGCATCTATTGATACGGTCATATAGTTTTTGTCTCTCGCTTTGTTTATGTGGTGTATTACATTTATTGATTAGTGAATATTGAACCATCCTTGCATCTCTGGGATGAATCCCACTTGGTCATGGTGTATAATTTTTTTTTAATATATTGCTGGATCCAGTTTGTCAAAATTTTGTTGAGAATTTTCATGTGTAAGTTCACCAGAGATACTGGCCTGTTGCTTTCTTTCTTTGTTGGGTCTTGACCTGGTTTGGGGATTAGAATAATACTGGCCTCATTAAAAGAGTTGGAGAGTCTTCCCTCTTCTTGGATTTTTTGGAATAGTTTGAGGAGGATAGGAGTTAGTTCTTCACTGAATATTTGGTAAAATTCACCTGTGTAGCCATCTGGTCCAGGTCTTTTGTGAGCTGGGAGATTTTTTATTACTTCTTCAATTTCACTAGTTGTTATTGGTCTATTCAGACTTTCTGCTTCTTCTTGATTGAGTTTTGGTAGATTATACATTTCCAGAAATTTGTTCATTTCACCCAGGTTGTCAAATTTATTATCATATAGTTGTGTGTAGTAATTCTTACAATCCTTTGTATTTCTGTAGTATTGGTTGTGACTGCTCCTCTGTTATTTGATTTTGTTTTTGGGGGGTCCTCTCTTTTTCTCATGATGAGTCTTGTTAATGGTTTGTCAATTTTGTTTATCTTTTCAAAGAACCAGCTCCTGGATTTGTTGATCCTTTGAATTGTGCTTTTAGTCTCTATGTCATTTAATTCTGCTCTGATCTGGATAATTTCCTTTCTTCTGCTTGCCCTGGGCTTTGTTTGTTGTTGTTCTTCTAGTTCTTGAAGCTTTATGGTTAGGTTGTTTGTATGAGTTTCTTCTAACCTTTTTAGGTAGGCCTGTATTGCTATGAATTTCCACCTGAGGATGGCTTTTGCTGTGTCCCATAGGTTTTGGGGTGTTGTGAATTCATTTTCATTTGTTTCCAGATACTTTTTGATTTTTTCTTTAATCTCATTATAACCCATTTATTCCTTAATAGCATATTATTCAGTCTCCATGAATTGTATTGCTGTTGGACTTTTTCCTTGAGGTTGGTTTCTAGTTTCAAGCCATTGTGATCTGAGAATATGTTTGGTATGATTTCAATTTTATTGAGATTGTGGAGGTTTGTTTTGTGTCCTACCATGTGGTCTACCTTTGAGAATGTTCCACGTGCATTAGAAAAGAATGTGTATTTTGTTTCTTTTGCATGAAAAGTTCTGTATATGTCAGTTAAGTCCATTTCATCTAGAGTGTGGTTCAATGCTATAATATCCTTAGTTTTTATTTGCTTGGAAGATTATCCATTGTTGATAATGGGTTATTGAAATCCCCTACTATTAGTGTGTTGCTGTCTATATCCTTCTTGAAGTCCTCCAAGATTGTCCTTATATATTTGGGTGCTCCTATGTTGGGTGCATATATAATTATGAGGATTATGTTTTCTTGGTGGATTGTTCCCTTAAGTACTATGAAATGCCCTTCTTTGTCTCTTTTTATGGCCTTCATTGTAAAATCTATTTTGTCTGATATAAGTATTGCTACCCCAGACTTTTGTTCATGTCCATTTGCTTTAAGTATATTTTTCCATCCCTTCACTTTGAGTCTGTGTCGATCTTTTGCTCTGAGGTGGGTATCTTGCACACAGCACATATGTGGGTGATGTTTTCTTATCCACTCAACTACCCTATGTCTTTTTTTTTTTTTTAATTTTATTGTTGTTGTATTACATCCATCCCCTTTTTGCTCCCCTCTGTCCACCTCCCCACCCACCCCCTATGTCTTTTTATTGGTGCATTTAATCCATTTACATTGGAGGTTTTATTGAGAGGTACGTCTTCATTGACATTTTTCCCCTTTGTTCCTATATTTCTCTCTGTCTCTCTTTGTTTCTTTATCTTCTTAAAGCAGGCCTTTTAACATCTCTTGCAGTGCTGGTTTGGTGGAGGTATATTCTTCTAGCCTTCTTTTGTCTGAGAAACTCCTTATTTCACCTTCCATTTTGAATGAGAACCTTGCTGGGTAGAATATTCTTGGTTGCAGGCCTTCGTTTTTCATTACTTGGAGTATTTTTTTGCTATTCCATTCTAGTTTGTATTGTTTCTGCTGAGAAATCATTTGATAACCTTTTTGGAGCTTCCTTATATGCTACTTGCTGTTTCTCTATTGATGCTTTTAAGATTCTTTCTTTGTCTTTGAAGTTTGCCATTTTAATTATGATGTGTTTGGAGTAGGCCTGTTTGGGTTCATCTTCATTGGGATCCTCTGTGCTTCCTGAACTTGAGTGACCCTTTCATTCATCATTTTAGGGAAGTTTTCTGTCATTACCTTTTTTTTTCTTTTTTTTTAAATTGTTGTTGTATTATATCCATCCCCTTTTTGCTCCCCTCCATCCCCCTCCCCACCCACCCATGCCTCCAAAGTCAATCCCACCTGTTGTCCATGTCCATGGTTCCTTTATACTAGGTTCTTGTCTAAGCTGTTCCCCTTCCCTGCCTCTGCCTCGCCCCTCCCCCCAACCCTTTTCCCCCTGAAACCTGAAGGCCTATTCACTCTTTTCATATATTTGGTTCTGTTTTGCTTGGTGTTAGTTTTGTTCATTATTGTTCTGTAATGGGTGAGATCATATGATATTTGTCCTTCACTGACTGGCTTATTTCACTAAGCATAACACTCTCCAGTTCCATCCATGTTGTTGCAAAGGGTACAAGTTCCTTCTTTCTTTCTGCTATATAGAATTCCATTGTGTAAATGTACCAAAGTTTTTTGATTCAATCATCCACTGATGGGCACTTAGGCTGTTTCCAGCACTTGGCTATTGTAAATAGTGCTGCTATGAACAGAGGTGTACATAGGTTCTTATTAATTGGTGTTTCAGGATTCTTTGGGTATAGTCCAAGTAATGGAATTGCTGAATCAAAAGGCAGTTCCATTTTTAGTTTTTTAAGGAAACCCCATACTGTTTTCCACAGTGGCTGCACCAGCCTACATTCCCACCAACAGTGTATGAGGGTTCCCTTTGCCCCGCATCCTCGCCAACACTTATTGTATGTTGATTTGTTGATGATTGCCATTCTGACAGGTGTGAGGTGGTATCTTATTGTGGTTTTAATTTGCATCTCTCTGATGACTAGTGGTGTTGAGCATTCTTTCATATACCTCTGGGCCCTTTATATATCTTCCTCAGTGAGTTGTCTGTTCAGGTCGTTTGCCCATATTTTAATTGGGCTGTCTGTCTCCCTGGTGTTGAGTCGCATTAGTTCTTTTTATATTTTGGAGATCAGACCCTTGTCTGAGGTATCATTGGCAATCATGTTTTCCCTTACAGTTGGTTCCCTTTGAATTTTGCTGATATTTTCTTTAGCTGAACAGAAACTTTTCAATTTGATATAGTCCCATTTGTTGATTCGTTCTTTGATTTCCTTTGCCCTTGGTGAAGTATCAGTAAACATATTTCTGCATAGGATATCCGAAAGTTTACTGCCTATATTTTTCTCCACCTTTATGGTGGCACTGCTTATGTTGAAATCCTTTATCCATCTTGAGTTTATTCTGGTGTATGGTGTAAGTCGGTGGTCTAGTTTTATCTTTTTACATGTTGCTGTCCAGTTCTCCCAATACCATTTGTTGAAGAGACTGTTTTTACTCCATTGGATGTTCCTTCCCCCTTTGTCAAATATTAGTTGGCCATAGAGTCCTGGGTTAATTTCTGGGCTCTCTATTCTGTTCCATTGATCTATATGTCTGTTCTTATGCCAGTACCATGCTGTTTTGATGACAGTAGCCTTGTAGTATTGTTTGAAGCCTGGTATTGTGATTCCTCCTACCTTGTTCTTCTTTCTCAAGATTGTGGTGGCTATTTGTGGGCATTTTTGGCTCCATATAAATTTTTGAAGTATTTTTTCTATTTCTGTGAAGTCTGTCATTGGTATTTTAATTGGGGTTGCATTGAATATGTAGATTGCTTTGGGTAGTATGGACATTTTAATGCTGTTAGTTCTTCCTATCCATGAACATGGTATATGCTTCCATTTGTTTGTATCTTCCTTGATTTCTTTCTTCATTGTTCTGTAGTTTTCTGAGTACAGGTCTTTTACCTCCTTAGTTAAGTTTATTCCTTGGTACTTCATTTTTCTTGTTGCTATGGTAAATGGGATTTGATTTTTCGCTTCTATTTCTTTTGTTTCATTATTGTTATACAAAAATGCTTTTGATTTCTGGATATTGACTTTATACCCAGCTATTTTGCTATATTTGCTAATTAGGTTGAGTAAGTTTTGAGTAGAGCCCATCGGGTTTTGTATGTACACTATCATACCATCTGCAAATAATGACAGTTTGACTTCCTCCTTTCCAATTTGGATACCTTTGATTCCTTTTTCTTCTCTGATGTCATTACTTTTTCAAACAGGTTTTCTATCCCCTGCTTCTTTTCTTTTTCTGGTATCCTTATAATATAAATATGTTGCGTTTCATATTGTCCTATATCTCTCTTCATTCTTTTTCAGTCTTTTTTCATTTTGGTGCAGTGTCTGGTTATTTGTTTCCCTGTTGTCCTCCAATTTGCTGATCCAGTCTTCTGCTTCACCTAACCTGCTTTGAATTCCTTTATTGTGTTCTTCAGTTCTGAGATTGTGTTCTTCATTTCCTCCTGGTTCTTCCTGATGATTTCTATTTCTTTTTTAATGCTGGAGTAATTTTCCATAAGTTCCTTGGAGTTGCCCTGAAGTTCTTGGTAGTTTCTTTGATTTCAGCTAATTCATTGAGCTTTCTTATAATGATTTCTTTGAATTCCATGTCTGGTGGCTTGCTAGTTTCTATTTTCAATTCTCAGTCTGTCTGGTGATTCCTCCTTTCCTTTTGGTGATGAACTAATTCTTTCTCCCCCTACTTTGGGTGTCTATTATTGCTTGTTTTTGTCTTAGATTAATCTGTTTTGATTCCTTGCCTTCATGGAGTGCCCTTCTATGTTAGGAGATTTGTGGGGTTCAGTGTTGCAGCCTTCTAGATATCCTCAACTTGTTGCTATGGGGTGCCCTTTATGTCATTAAATTGAGCTGTCTTGTTGTATTTTGGATTTGTTGTATGTGTTGCTCCTTTCACTCCAGTTGGCTGATTGAGAGACACCTCTTCTATCATTTATACACTGTTTTTTTTTTTTTAATCTTTTTTTTTTAATTTATTTCATTATTTTTAGAGAGAGGGGAAAGGGAGAGAGGCAGAGATGGAGAGAGACATCAATGTATGGTTGCATTTCACCTGCCTCCAGCCACAGACCTGACTGGAGACCTGGTTTGCAACCTGGTTAATGTGCCCTGGCTGAGGAATCGAACCTGCGACCTTTGGGTTCACAGGCCGGCACCTTATCCACTGTGCTACCAGCCAGGGCTATACACTGTTTTTGAGCTGCTTCTAAAACAGAACCACCAGTCTAGGCAAAATAACCACACCTTTGGAGATATCTTTCTCTTTTAATTCCCCTTTTGACTGCCTTTGAACCTAGCTAAATACCTATACCCTCTAAGGTAACCCCCACTTTTAATCACACCCTCAGCTGCAACTGAGCCTGTCTTAATAGGGATGTAGATATGATAAGACTGTTATAAGAGGGAAAAATGATTAAGTTGACTAAATTATAGATAATTTTGAAGGGTGCAAAGGGGTAGCAAAGATAGTGAGGATGCGAGAGAGAAAGCCAACTTATCTCTTATATAGAAATGGGGAGGGGGAAAATCAGAATGCCTCAAGTGTGAGTGAACAGTATAAGCCTGTGTGTGTGTGTGTGTGTGTGTGTGCGTGTGTATATATATAGTTGCTGCATCTACCTCCCTGTCCACCCTCAGTGAATACTGATTGGTCATGGTGGAGCCAGGACTCGTGTGTTTAGAGTAAACAAAAAGAATCTGTAGTCCCCAGTAGTGCACCCACACACCAAAAAAAGTTTTAAGAGGCTCAAGAGGGGAGGAATGCTTAGATTGAGGACTGGGAATGAGTTGCAGCAGGAGAGTGAGTAGATTTTAAAACAAGAGTAAGAGGAGGATCTTAGGTAGTTAGATGAATTGAAAGAAGGGAGGAGTAAAAATATGGGAATTGGGATACACTATGATACAAACAATATTTACTTAAAATGCACTAATTGTGAGGGTTGGAAGTAACTTTTGAAAAGGATATGTTAGGGATTAATAGTTCATGTGGCTCTCGGTGTAACTCAGGTGCTTGAGATTTGCAATGATCCATTCCTGGGTCTGCCTCTTTTTCTTAATCAAGTCTCTGCAGTCTACAGTCAGGCTGCAGGGCCTTGGAATGGCAGGGCCTATGGCTGTTACAGTCAGGGCTGATTCTGAGTGCCACATCCCTGGTATGCTGAGCCTCCAGTAGCCTAGCTGAGTTTTCTCACTGTGGTCATTTTGGGGCCCTCCCTTCTCTTGCTGGTTCTGTGTGAAGAACTGCGGGGTGCTTTTGTGGTTCAGTGGCTACTCCTCCTCCAGCCTCTTGAGGAGGTTTCAACCTGGGTCTGTACCTGGGCCTACGATGGACACCTGGCTCCAAGTTGCGATGGCCTGCTGCTTCACTTGCTCCAGTGATGGCTAGCCCTCCTCCCCCAGCTCTTCAAGGAGGTTTTTGAAGCCCACGTCTGCAAAGAGCACCTGGCTCCCCAGGAGGCCCCCAGTGTAGTTTGCAGGCAATGGCTAGCCCTCTTTGTGGAGGTTTTTGCTGCCTTTGATGGGCCCCTGGTTCTGTGTGGAGCCCTGTAGCAACAGCACCTGTGATGGCTAGCCCTTTCCCTCCAGCTCCTGGAGGAGGTGGCATGCCACCTGCAATGGGCATGCCAGTTGCACCAGCAGCAAGTTCCCCGAGTGCAGTTTCGATCTGCAGTTTCTGCGGGAACCTGAGGGATATGTGGGTATTCAGGGTTGGGCCTCCCTTCTCACTGGGGCTCTGAGCTGCCCTCTACCCAGTGGTGCAGTAGCACAGTTTTCAGCCCTCTTGCCACCCCAGCCAGTGCACTTCCCCGCTCCCCAACTCCCCCACTCCCCCACTCCTCCACTTCTGCTCCCTGCGGGCCTCTCCTTCTCTGCATATGGCTCCTGGAGGCACTTCCTCTCTCTTAGCCTCTGGAGCACAGCTCTCACACAGTTCCTTCACTGCGGGAGTTCAGTTCCTCAATCTCCCCAAGTTTGCGCTCCCTGTCCACACTCCACTGCTCAGATTTCTAGTCACTGGGGAGCCTGAAACTGTCTTCAGTCAGAGCTGCCTCTCTGGGCAGAGCTGCTACTGCCCAGAGCCAACCTTGTCCCACTGGTCGGTGGGTTCTGAACTGTAGGTCTCTGCAGCCTCTGGGCTGTGCACCCCTGAGTCCAGATGCTTACCATTCCAATTCACAGGGACCTGCAGACAGACATCTCATGCTCCCTACCCTATCCTCCAGCTGCTGTGGCACTTGAGAATGCTGTCACCACTGCCATCTACTCTGTCACCATCTTTCAACCCCCTGGTGTTTTTTTTTGTGTGTGTGTGTGTGTTTTGTTTGTTTTTTTAAATATTAATAGTTTCAATCTTCTTTTTCCTAAATAAGTCCATTTAACATTTCATATAACAATGGCTTGGTGATGATGAATTCCTTTAACTACACCTTGTCTGGGAAGCACTTTATCTCCCCTTTCATTCTGAATGATAGCTTTGCTAGATAGAGTAGTCTTGGTTATAGGTCCTTACTTTTCACCACTTTGAATACTTCTTGCCAGTCCCTTCTTGCCTGTAAAGTCTCATTTGAGAAATCAGCTGATAGTCTTATAGGAATCCCTAAGTAGGTAACTCTGTTCTTCTCTCTTACTGATTTTAAGTTTCTCTCTTTATCTATAACCTTTAGTATTTTCATTATGATGTACCTTGGTTTTGTTCCCTTTGGGTCTAGCTATTTCAGACTTTCTGTGCTTCCTGGACTTGTATGTCTATTTCCTTCACCAAATTAGGAAAGTTCTCCTTCCTGATTTTTTCACAGAAGTTAATTATTTTGCTCTTTCTCTTCCCCTTCTGGCACCCCTATGATTTGGATGTTGGCAATTTAAAGTTTTCCAAGAGATTCCTCAGGCTCTCGTCATTTTTTTCAATTCTTGTTTCCTCATTCTGTACTGGTTCACTGTTTATTTCTTCCTTCTGTTGTAAATAATTTATTTGAACCCCAGTTTTCTTCCCTTCACCATTGGATTCATGGGGATTATTTTTTTGTTTCACTTAGCATAGCTTTCACTTCTTCCCTTCTGTGTTTGCTATACTTAAGCATATATATCAAGTTTATGAGCACCTTAATCACCAGTGTTTTGAACTCTGCAGCTGTTAGGTTGGCTACCTCCTCATTGCTCAGTTCTCCCACTGGGACCATAATCTGCTCCCTCTTTTGGGCCATACCTCTCTGTCTCTTCAGCTTGACAATTTTCTGTGTCTACCTCTGTGTCTTAAGTAGAACTATCACACCTGTTACACTGGAAGCGGGTGAAGTCTTAGGTAATTGTCAGTGCAGGGTGACCCATTTCACCACATTGTTGCACCTGTCTGTGGAGGAGGGTCTTAGAGGAAACAGCGCCACTTGCCAGTTGAGACCAGCAGTTTCTTCCTCCTCTCCAGAGCTCACTGGTTGTCATAGTCAAAAGCAATATGGCTTTATTTTTCTGGTACCAGCACTGTGAGCTGTGTGGTTGGTCTTGCAGCCTGGAATCACTTCCCAGGTTTAAATGATTGACTACTTTTCACCACAGCCTCCAGAGCTGCTGCTGCTGCTTTTCAACCCAGCTCTGTGCCTCTGACCTGTCTGGCTGTTTAGTTATGTATTAGTTTGTTGCACATCCCTGTAGTTTGAATTTCTGAAACGTCTGTGTTGTTTTTATTTGTTTTTGAGATAGATGTAAGTTCCTTATTAGTTGTGAGGGAGACACAGTGTGTCTCCCTGTGTGCCTCATTGTTGGTGGGAAGAACTTAGTATGTACCCTTAACTTTAGTGTGACTCCTTTAATTCAGCAAATTTTGCATTTTTAATACATTCATTTTCTTTTATGCTATTATACTCCAATTAATTACTTAAAAATGTGTTAGAACTAATAAACAAATTCAGTAAAGATGCAGGATACAAAAATCAATATACAAAACTCTACTGTGTCTATACACTAAATAATTAACTGTCAAGAGAAAGTAAGAAAACAATTCCATTTCCAATTACTTCAAAATGAATGGCATATCTAGAAGTAAACTCTGAAACATTGCTGAAATATATAATAAAGGCACAATGGAAATATAGTTTGTGCTTATGGACTGAAAAATAGATATTGTTAAAATGTCCATACAGCAATTAAAGAGAATCCACTGGCCCAAAATGACATCACTCAAGCTAATAAAAAGCATGATGCCCAATCAAGATTT
Organism: Noctilio leporinus; assembly: GCA_004026585.1. Classification (NCBI taxonomy): domain Eukaryota; kingdom Metazoa; phylum Chordata; class Mammalia; order Chiroptera; family Noctilionidae; genus Noctilio; species Noctilio leporinus. The sequence goes on along the minus strand of PVIW01006307.1, from coordinate 30,713 downwards.
AACATTGAATCTAATGAAAATGTCAACATCTCCCAGAAACTTCATTTAAGTCAACAACTCTGGAATTTTCTGGCAAAGCACCAGTAATCCAATTAGTCAAATGGACCCTCCCTACTCACTCATAAAAAGAAGTGAGGGGATGGATATAATACAACAACAATAAAATTAAATTTTTAAAAAGTGAGGATTTATATAATAAAAGTTCTTCATTTTTAGCCCTGGTTATTGGCTTGGTGGAAAGGGGCAGGTCCTGGAACCCAAAGGGGGCTGGTTCAATTCCCAGCCAGGGCACATAACCAGGTCTCTAGCCAGGTCCATAACTGGAGGAAGGTGAAAGGCAACCACACATTTATTTTTCTCTCCCTCCCTGCCTCTATCCCTTCCCTTCACTCTGAAAATAATAAATAAAATCTCCAAAAAATGTGGACTCTTTTTTTTAATGAGAAGCAATTGTAAGAGCAAAGGTAGTAAGTTAGACAATGCTATTCAGGGAGCAGAGTTCATTTGGAATTATACACAGGAATATATACAGAATTTTTGAAATTTTTATACAGGAATTAACATGTTATAATATTCCCCTTTTAGAACACTCCGAGTAATCTAAATAACTGACCACAAAGGTGACCCTGCTTTTCATTCCTTGGTCCTGATTCCCACTCATATGTTCTTAATTTGCAATAGAAAAACAATCTGCAAAATCCTAGCCATCCTGTCCTTGGACCCCAGTACAGGCCCCAGTAGTCTTGTGTGGTTTTCAGGCACTCCTAAATCAGTGAGTAATAAAATTTATGCTTTCATGATGTGTGTTGCAATTATAATAAGGACCACATGGGCCTGTCTAGCCACAACATTGAGTGTGGTCTGAGGAACAAGTGGCAGGGCCTACGGCCAGCACCCAGGCTTTCCTGTCCTATAGCATCACTGTCAACCGGCTGGAACATACAGGGCACAATAATCAAGTCTATGTCATCAGGAAGAGCCATGAAGGTAGTTATGTGCAAAGAATAAGAGACACATGGTAAAAGCTGAGGGTTCACATTTTTAAAGGAAATTGTTTATTTTTCATCAAACTTATTTCCATTCCATTAAGTGTTTATGGTAGATTTACTTAAGACCTCTCAGTGGTTGTTCCTACACACTCAGTGACATGCTCAGTGGGGCTGCAGACCAGTCTTCAGTGGCAGGCTGAGTGCCCAGACCACAGTAGGAAACTTCTCAATAAGCACAGAGGGCTCCTGCACTTTTGTGGATCAGTCAGCAACCTAGGGCTGAGTAGCAATGAACTTGGGAGCTGGAGCAGTCCATTCACCCTGAAATTCCTCCTTGGTCACAGCCATTTCAGCAAGTGGCCTGCCCTTCCTTCTCAATCTGGCATGAACTCACATGGGTATTCATGGGAGACAGTGCCTCACATGCACAGGACTTCTGGGTTAGCATCCACCACATCAGACCCAGTGAATGAGCTGCCTTGATGTTGCAAGGGATGGTGATGTCCACATAGCACAGAGGAGAGTCTGTTACACAGAGCAATGGTAGGCAGGTTAATGCAAGATGCCTCAGTGAGTGGCTGGTGGTCAGCACTAGGATCAGTAACCACCAGCAGTCTCAGCTCCCAGAGGCTGCCCGGGGCTGGTTAGTGAAGCTTCCCAGGGTGAAGCGGCCAGCAATAGGAGTGGCTCCAGTGACAGCTGCAAACTTCAGCACTCCTGGCTGGCCAGTGTTCCTGGTCCATATGACATGGACATCAGGGGGGTTTTAATGGCTACAATGGCACAAGCTGCCAGAAGAAGCTTCCCTAGGCTCTGTTCAGATTTAGGATGTATATGCCCTCACCTTTCCTTTTGTAGATGTACTGTTCCATTTTGAGGTCAAGGTTGGTGCCCCCTAAGTGGATTCCTGTGGCAAGAAATTTGAGGACATCCTCCTTCTTCATTGGCAGGATATTGGTGCCTCTGGAAATTGTGAAAGTTTCCCTTTAACTTACGTGGGAACCAAGAACAATGCTGTATAGACCTTTTTCTTGGTAGTGCAGAAAAAGTGAGGTTTAACATTTTTAAGGAATGAAATTATATGATGGACTAGTAGCCAAGTGAAGATTTTTCCACATAAGTCATACTCTTTTTTTTTTTTTTTTTTTTTTTTTTTTTTTTAAATTTTTTTTTTTTTTTTTTTTTTTTTTTTTTTTTTTTTTTTTTTTTTTTTTTTTTTTTTTTTTTTTTTTTTTTTTTTGCTTATCAAACTATTTTTTTTTTTTATATATTTTTTTAATTTTATTGTTGTTGTATTACTTTTCTATCTAAAAACAAGAACAAACTACTTATAATCATATATGATTTTGAGAAGAAATGATTCTTTAGGATTCCATGTTGCCATGAAATGAATTGAAAATTTAAAATATTTCTAATCAATGTTGTGAGGCAAGGAAAAAGGAGAAAGAGCAAAACTGTCTAGATAACAAATGTAGTAGAAAGCTTTAAAAAATATTACTTAAATTATATATAGAAGATGAACTCAAAGAAATGGAAATTACAGGACAAAAATAAAAAGAGCTAATTTGAAAATCACATTCTGATTAAAATTCCACAATTTCTGGTTTTGAGTTATGTGGCCTAGAAATCAAGGTCATATTTATTGCTTCAGGATGATTGTCCCTTGTGTACCTGCCATTTGGAGAAATTTGTTGAGAGCTCCCTTTATGTCTTTATTTCTGAGACTGTAGATGAAGGGGTTCAGCATGGGAGTGACCACAGTGTACATCACTGAGGCTGTTACACTTGACTGTGACCTATGGGTACCAGCAGAGCTGAGATACACACCTAGGCTTGTACCATAAAATAAGGACACAACAGACAGGTGAGATGCACAGGTGGAAATTGCTTTATGCCTCCCCTGAGCTGATGGGATTCTACGTATGGAGGACACTATCTTAGAGTAAGAGTAAAGGATCCCAGTGGGAGAACCACAACCAATCAGCACAGCTACAAAATAAATCACAATGTAATTTGGAAAGGTATCAGAACAGGCAAGTTGGATCATGAGACCAAGGTCACAGAAAAAGTGTGGGATTTCCAACACCTCACAGAATGACAGCCGCAACATCATCAAGCATTGTAACAAGGAATACAGGACACTTATGACCCAGGACACCAGAACCAGCAGTGCACAGAGCTGGGTGTTCATGATGACTGTGTAGTGCAGAGGGTGACAGATGGCCACAAACCGGTCATAGGCCATCACAATGAGGAGGAAATTGTCCAATACTGCAAACAGAATGAAAAAATACATCTGGCTGAGGCATCCTGTATAAGTGATGGCTTTGCTCTGTGTCTGGATGTTCACCAGCATCTTTGGGACAGTGGTGGAGGTGAAGCAGATGTCAGCCCAGGACAGGTTGGAGAGGAAGAAGTACATGGGCGTGTGGAGGTGGGAGTCTGAGCTGACGGCCAGGATGATGAGCAGGTTTCCAAACACAGTGACCAGATACATGAAGAGGAACAGCCCAAATAGGAGGGGCTGCAGTTCTGGTTCCTCTGACAGTCCCAGGAGCAGAAATTCTGACACTCTTGTAAGGTTCTCTGCTTCCATGAGGTGGATGTGACTTTTAAGAAAGAGAATAAAGGAGTATAATTTTTCTTTTTTGCTTTTTAAAAAAGATATTTTTCATTATTTTTAGAGAAAAGGGCAGAGAGGAAGGAAGGAAGGTAGAGAAACACCAATGTATGGTTGCCTTTCACCTGCCTCCAGTTACAGCCCTGGCTGGAGACCTGGCTTGCAACCTGGTTAAGAGCCCTGGCTGGGAATCAAACCAGCAGCCTTTGGGTTTGCAGGCTGGTACCTTACCACTGTGCCACCAACCAAGGCACCAAACAAATTAATTTTTATGCAACTGTTATTACTCCCATAGCTCTAATGTTACAGTTTATATTTGGAGTCAAGAAACTTTCAGTATTCTGGGATAGAACTGTTTCCCTCTTGGAGTTTCCTGTGTAATCCCAGAGTAGGACTTTTTGTCCCAACCTGCTTTTTTGCTAAGGTTCCAGGCATACTACAGTATTAATGAGAAACTTTTCAAGTGTTCAAGGAATATAAACTGAGTGCTGACTATCTTTTTGGCATTCTCTATGCTGTGAGCAGAGGGTGCTAAAGAACCAAGTCCCTACAAGTCAGTGTTTTGGAAAGAATGTAGACACAAGCTCTGGCTAGTGTGGATCAATGGACTGAGTGTCAGCCTGCAAACCAACTGGCTGCTGGTTCAATTCTGGGCTGAGGCTCGTACCTGAGTTGGGGTCCATGTCCCCAGTCTAGGCAGGTGAGAGGCAACCATACATTGATGTTTCTCTTCCCCTCTTTCCGCTCCCTCCCCTCTTTTTAAACATAAATAAATAAAATATTTTTCAAAGATAATAGAAGAAAGTAATAGAAATATGACATTATTATTGGTGACAAATCCAATTAGGAAAATAAAAGCAGGTCTAAAGAAGTGACTAAGCCATTCCATTCCTCATTGGTATTTAGGCAAGATCTGCAATCTAGACGCCATTTGAGCAAAGATCTCAGGGGAGAAAGGGAGGGAGATCAAGGTTATGTGGGCAAGTGTGTGCCTGCCAGAGGAAATGACCAATACCAAGGCCTTAGAGGAGAGATGAAGGGGTTTAGTTATTTGCTCTAAGTTAGTATCAGAGTATGTGATGGGCCTTGATTTTAAATAAATTTTTCGGGTTGCTTCTAGTCAGACAGTCTCAACCTGAAATGATTTGTCCCTAGGGTATCTGGAAATGTCTGAAAAGATACCACTAAACACATATAATTCAGGCACAAACAAAAAATCCCCCACAATCATTATACCACCCCAAAAGTCAATGGTGAAAGGTGAGTAAATCAAGATTAGACCAACACTTCTCCAGTTTCAAATGCAAATGGATTTCCCTGGATTCTACTTCATATGCAGAATCTGATTCAGAAGTTGTTCAGGCTCAGAGCCTCTGCTTTCTCACAAGTGTAGGTGGTGTTGATGCTGCAGGTTGTGGTCTGTGGACCACTCTCTGAGAAGAAAGGTTGTGACTTGGAGTTAGACTTAGTTGCAGGTAGTTTTAGTTCCTATTACCCAGTATGGTCTTTACACTGAGTTTGAAGGAATAGTGTGTTGACTTATTTCAGAGGCTGTTATTATTAAATCTTTCCTTCCATTATATAAGGGTACTGAGTGACACAGAATAATACACTTCTGAAAAACAATTGTAATAGCCAGAATTAGGATCTCTATAAGATATCCACCTCCTAATTCTTAGTACATTTGAAGATGTTACTTTTTAAATCAAGGGGAGGATTAGGGTAGCTGATAGTATATGGCTGCTAATGTAGCTGACTTTGAGATAGAAGATGGACAGGATCACCCAGGGGAACTAAGCTAAGCACAGTGCTCCCCTAGATGCAGGGGAGGGAGAGCAGAAGAAAATGCTACACTGCTGCCTTTGAAGAAGAAGGAAGGGCCCTGAGCCAAGGAATGAAAGTGGTCAGCAATTCAAACTGGAAATGGGAAGAAAATAGATTCTCCTCTGAGCCTCTTGAAGGAACCTTGCCCTGCACACACCTTGGTATCAGCCTGTGAGACTCATTCCAGGCTCTTATGTCTAGAACTGAAGATGCATATATGTCCTCAATGTACATGGGTGTTAGAACACTTTTCAGCAGCAATGGCAATCTGAAAGAGCCATTCAACAGTGCCATTGATTGGACAGAACTGATTTGAAGTCTCTCCAATCATTAGTTTCCTTGGATACTGGCATGTTACTTTGAAAATCCAAAGGATGTAGAAAAGAAATTTTAATATGAATTGGAGATATTCACCCTGTTGCTGAGAAAGAGAAGTCTTCATTGAACAAAACATTGTGAACTAGGATGCCTTGTTGTCATTGAGTTTCAAGGTACAATATGTGACTTTAATTTTTGACTAAATATTCAAATCTTGTTTCTCAGCACATTATATTATTTGAATAGAAGTTGGTCAGTATGGCCTCAATTTATGTCACCAAGTGCATGACAGAATTTGTCATTCAAAGCATAGAAAAATTACTACTGTTGAAGAAGGCTGACTATGGCGTGGGAATTTCTAACAACTATTTTAATATAGAAAGTAAAAGGACATAAAACCAACAATACATGCAACCTCGCCAGTAAGTAAGTAATAGTAGGTAGTGTCCCTTTTTACACTTATTAAATATTTTCTCATTGAGTACCCAGAATGATAGAAGCAACTGCAATGTGTGTGTCACTAACTGCTGTGCAAGGTGCTGTCTACCTCCACTGGCCTGGCACTTTCATGAACACAAACATGCTCAAATACACCTCGTCTGAGAAGTTTAATACAAACACTCACTTCACTGCAATTTTGTCCAAACCTAGTACTGTGTTTCCTTTTCACAAAACAGTAAAACTCCTCAGATATGTGTTCATTTTCCTGCAAAAATTTCATGCACCTCACTCATCATACAGCATCGTCCCACTAAGCACCCAAACTCATCACTTAATGGTCAGCTGTGGCCCTGGACTGGACATTCTAACAGGCACAGCTTTATCAACATCCTAAATAAATTAAGTATAAATTAGTGCCTTAACCAAGAATACAGAGATCTCTGGTGTCTGGCTAGGCTGGTTAGTGTCCCAGCAACTCTGGTGAAAGTTCTCAGGTTCCAGCCTCTCTGACCCTTTCCTGATGCACCTACCAGGCTCTCAGACTCACCTGGATGGGTTTTCCGAAGGGAAAGTCTCTGTGTGGAAGTCAGTATTGCTCCCTGGATGGTTAATGATGGGCACTGAAGCTCTGATCCACGCAAGACTGCAGGAGGGACTGAAGCATCATTTCCTGAGCCAGACTGAGGAATCCACAGCAACAACCATGCTCTGTCCACCAACATCGTACAAGCTGAGGGACTGCATGGGGGAGATATTTACAGCTCTCTCTCTATCTGCCCATCAGACACATTTCCCCTGTGTTATCCCAGGATCTAAGGACATGATTTCCCCTCGGCCTCTGGCATAAACAGAAAGAAAATTTTCCTAATGATTCTCTGATCCCAAAGGACCATGTTAGAAGCCAGATGAATTTAGATTTCATGACTCCTTGTCTTGGGTCTCACCTGTTTCCCAGAGGTCTAACCTCCTACTACCTTATTCCAATACCAAGTTAACATCTTCTCTAAGGGCTGAGACCATGGAAACCATCAGGATCAGGTCCCTTTATCCTTAAAGCACCAGTTTGTAGCAGGGACAATGCCCCTGATGTCTCCAGAGACTTGCTGTTGCCTCTTCATCAAAAGGAGAGTTGTCTGCCTTTGATATGGATCCTGGGCACCACAGTCTGGGGCTTCCTGACACATTTGTTGAAAGTAATTTGGTATTTTGTACTAATTTCACAGATTAAGAGCTCTTCACTAATGCCTCATTATAAAATATTTGCTAATTATGAGATACACTTCAGTAGTTTTATGTCATATAATTGAGCTTAGTATCTTTAAGACTTTGTCTGATATTACTTTTTTAAGTCATTCTATGAGGTATTATTCTTATGAACTCCAGAAATGGGGCTTGAAGGAGTTTAGTGATTTGCTCAAAGTTATGAATTAAGTGAGGGACAGGTCTTGATTGGAATCTGTCAGGTTGCTTCCAGTGTTCAAACCATGGAGAAGCGGTTTTGCCCTGGGGTGATTTTGCCCCTGGAAATACTTGGCCATGTGTGGAAGGGGGCTGTTTTACATCTACAGTACCCAGCACAAATAATTATCTTGTGCCTATTGTCAACATGAGAGGGTGAGAAAGCCTAGTTTAGATGAGCACATCTTCAACTGAAATGTGCATTGAAGTCACCCAGGATTGTAGTTCAAATGCAGGTCCTGGTGGTCCCAGAGATTCTTTGAATCAAGTAAGTCCCCAGTTGGTGTTGATGCTTACAGCGGTGGTTCATGGACCAGGCTTTGAGTAGTAAGTTTGTGGCTCCATTAGAGTGCCAAATCAGATATTTATTTTCTTTTTTTTTTTTTTAAGATTTTATTTATTATTTTTAGAGAGAGGGAAAAAGAGAGAAGCAGAGAGGGAGAGAAGTATCATTGTATGGTTATCTTTCACCTGCCTCCAGCTTTGGACCTGGCTGGAGACCTGGCTGACAACCTGGTTATCTGCCTTGGCTGGGAATCAAACCAGCAACCTCTGGGTTAGCAGGCCAGTGCCTTATTCTCTGTGCCACCAGCCATGGCCTCAAATAAAATATTTCTTTAAAAAATGTTTTAGTTGCTGTTTCTGGATTCTTAGGGTATAATCTCAGTAGTGGGATTGCCAGGACAAAAGGCAGTTCCACCTTAAGTTTTGTTGTTTTTTTTTTAATTCCATGCTGTTTTCCATAGTAACAACATTAGTCTGCATTCCCACCAACAGTGCACTAGGGTTCCCTTTTCTCCACATCCTTACCTGCACTTGTTGCTGTTGATTTGTTAATGATAGCTGTTCTGATCAGTGAAGGATCACTGATCTCGTTGTGATTTTAATTTGCATCTCTCTGATGACTAGTCATGTTGAACTTCCTTTTGTATGTCAACAATCCTTCTGTGTGTCCTCCTCGGAGAAGTGTCTCTTCCTCTGAGAAATGTTTTCAGGCACCATCAGTAAATAAGTAGACCTAAAAAATGTGGTACATTTACACAATGGAATATTAGGCAACAGAAAGAAACAATGAACTCCCACCCTTCATGACAACAGGGATGAAACTGGATAGTGTTATGCTAAGTGAAATAAGACAGGTGGTGAAAGACAAATACCATAAGATCTCACCTATAAGTGGAAGTTAATAAACAAAAAAACAGATAAACAAAATAGAACAAGAGATATGAAAGTAATGAACAACTGACAGAGATCAGTGGGGAGGAGAGAGGCAGATAATGGGGAAAAGAAGGGAAGGTTCTAATGAAGGACCAAGTATAAAGGACCCCTGGACATGAATAACAGGGTGGGGATAGGCTGTGGGAGCAGGGAGGTGGGTGGGGCAGGGGAGAGCAACTCAGGCAAAAAGGGAATAGTAATTAAACTACAATAGAAGTTTTAAAAATGAGAAAAATTTTATTTTATTGACTTAGAGGGGAAGATGGAAAGAGTCAGAGATTGATAGAGAGAGGAAGGAAAGAGAGAAATAAAATAACAACTTATATTTCACTCTTTGATGCATTCAGTGGTTGCTTTTTGTACATGTGTTGACCAAGGATCAGAATCCACAGCCTTACTATACCAGTGTGATGCCCTGACTAACTGAGCCACCAGGCCAAGGCCCTGATGAATATAGTTCTGAAGAAGACCACAGTAGGTGGAATAAGAACCTTGAAAAGATGTACACATTCCAAGCCCCAGACACTTTGAATATGTTATTTTTATTCTAAGTAGTGGATTAAGGAAGTAATACTGTTAATCAACTGATCTTAAAATAAAGAGATTTGCATAACAAGAGAAGAGAGCAAGAATATGAGAAACAGAGAACCACAAAACAATCTCATAAAATGGCAATACTACACACTACCAATAATTACTTTCCTTTTTTATATGTACCACCTCTTCCTTTTTCATCATATGTTCTTGATTATGCTATTAACTACTGTCCTAATAGTTCAACTTTCCCCCCCTCTACCCAGCACTCCACATGCCCTCCAGTTATCCCCTGATGTCTCTGGAGTATTGCTGTCCCCTCTTCCATCAGGGGAGAGCTGGGTTCCTTTGGTATGCAATCTGGGGCAGCACATTCTTTTCCTTCTTGACACATTTCTCAAAATAATTAGAAATTTCTTACTGATATCATAAGTTATGAGATGTCATTTAGTGCCTCATTGTAAAATATTTGTTAAATTATGAGATACATTTAGATATTCTTATGCCATTTAACCTGAGACTAGCACCTTTTGAGCATCCCCTGATTTAATTTTTCAAAATGTCCATTCTATGAAATATTCCTGTTATGATCTCCCTTCCCCTTTGCATAAATGGGGCTTGACGTGGTTTAGCGATTTGCCCAATGTTATGAACTAGGTGAGGGATTAGCCTGATTGGAATCTGTCAGTTTGCTTCCAGTATTCAAACTGTGGGCAAGTAGTTCTCTATCAAAGATGATTTTGTCCCTGGAGCTATGTGGCAATGTGCAGAGGGAGGCTACTAAGCACCCACAATACCCAACACAAATAATGATCTCACCTCTCTTGTCAACATGAGAAGGTGTGACAACCTGGTCTAGACCAACACTTCTCCAACTTCAAGGTGCATGTGAACCACCCAGGTTTATAGTTAAAATGCAGAATCTGAGCACACCCTTGAGGGCTCAGTGGTGGTCCATTTTTACAGGTTCCCTGTGATGCTTGTGTTGCAAGTCCTAGTCTGAGGGTCACTGTTGGAGGCCGTTGTGCATTACAATAGGAAACATAATTCATTACTAAAATGAAGGTCAAACTGTCCACTTTGAATCCTTGTCTCTAAAGTTCTATATTATTTTAGTTTTATGTTACTTTAACCAATCATCCTTTTAATTTCCTTTGTCACCAAATTTCCATCGAATTTAGTTGTAACATTAAAGGTTAGAATATTAGTGTGTCTGTGTTGTGCATGTGTGTGCTTGTGCTTACTTGAAAAAAAGTCAGATATAAATGTACATAAGTACATATGGACATACACTCCCTACTTATGAAAGTTCTTAGATTCACTATATATTTCAAAAAATGTTATTTATTCCTACCAATATCCACCTGAATTAGGTTTATTATTCCACAACACCATAAAAAATATGAAAACAGAGCATCAGCGTGATTAAATTTTTTTAGAATTATATAACAAAGCAATAAAGCATTTCTGCCCCTTCTTGAATTATATATAAATGAACCTAAGTAATATTTAGTCTTTTTTTAATTTAAAAATATTGTTGTTATATTACATTCATCTCACTCCCCCACCCCACTATCCCCTTCCCCACCTTCCCTATCCCCCCACCAGTGTCAATCCCACATGTTGTCTATGTCCATGGGTCATCCATGCTAGTTCCTTTACTAAATTATTCACCTTCTTTGCCTTCTTCTACCCCCTCCCCTCCCCTTCTTCGCTGCACACTGAAAGTCTGTTTCCTTGTATTCATGTCTCTGGTTCTGTTTTGCTTGCTTGTTTGTTTGTTCATTAGTCTCCTGTATTAAGTGAGGTATTTGTCTTTCACAGCCTGGCTTATTTCACTAAGCATAATACTCTCCAGTTTCACCCATGCTATCACAAGTGGTAGGAGTTCTCTCTTTCTTTCTGCTGCAAGAACACCATTGTGTAAATGTACCACAGTTTTTTGATCCATTCATCCACTGAAAGGCACTTAGGTTGTTTCCAATGCTTGGCTATTGTAAATAGTGCTGCTATGAACATAGGGGTACATAGGTTCTTCTGAATTGGTGTTTCAGGGTTCTTTGGGTGTAATCCTAGCCATGAAATCATAAGGCAGTTCTAGTCTTAGTTTTTTTAGGAAATTCCATATTGTCGTCTTTAGTGGGTACACCAGTCTGCATTCCCACCAGCAGTGCACAGGGTTCCCTTTTCTCCACATTCTCCCCAGCATTTGTTATTTGTTGATTTGTTAATGATGGCCATTCTGACAGGTGTGAGGTGGTATCTCATTGTGGTGTTAATTTGCATCTCTCTGATAGCTAATGATGTTGAGCATTCTTTCATGTGCTTATGGTCCATTTGTATGTCTTCCTTGAAGTGTCTGTTCAGGGGTTTGTCCATTTTTTAATTGAGCTGTTTGTCTCCTTGGTGTTGAATCATATTAGTTCTCTATATATTTTGGAGATCAAACACTTGTCTGAGGTATCTTTGGAAAATATGTTTCCCATATGGTTGGTTCCCTTTTTATTTTGTTGATGTTTTCTTAGGCTAACTAGAAGCTTATTAGTTTGACATAGTCCCATTTGTTTATTTGTTCTTTTATTTCCTTTGCCCTTGGAGAAGTATTAATAACATATTTCTGCATAGGATATCTAAAATTTTACTGCATTTATTTTCCTCCAGGACCTTTATGGTGGCACTGCTTAGTTTAAGTCCTTTATCCATCTTGAGTTTATTCTGGTGTAGGGTGTAAATTGGTGGTCTACTTTTACCTTTTTGCATGTTGTTGTCCAGTTCTCCCAACACCATTTGTTGAAGAGACTGTTTTTACTCCATTTGATGTTCCTTCCCCCTTTGTCAAATATTAATTGACCATAGAGTCCTGTGTTAATTTCTGGGTTCTCTATTCTGTTCCATTGATCTATATGTCTATTCTGATGCCAGTACCAGACTGTTTTGATTACAGTAGCCTTGTAGCATAATTCCTCCTACCTTGTTCTCCTTTCTCAAGATTGCAGTGGCTATTCATGGGCATTTTTGGCTCCATATAAATTTTTGAAGTATTTTTTCTATATCTGTGAAGTCTGTCATTGGTATTTTAATTGGGATTGCATTGAATCTATAGATTGCTTTGGGTAGTCTGAACATTTTAATGATGTTAATTCTTCCCATTCATGGTATATGCTTCCATTTATTTGTATCTTCCTTAATTTCTTTCTTCAGTGTTCTGTAGTTTTCTGAGTACAGGTATCTTACCTCCTTGGTTAAGTATATTCCTAAGTACTTTATTTTTTTTGTTGCTATGGTAAATGGGATTTGTTTTCTAGCTTCTATCTCTGATGTTTTATTATTGGTATACAAATATGCTTTTGATTTCTGGATATTGACTTTATATACAGTTATTTTACTACATTTTTTTATTAGGTCCAGTAAGATTTTGGTGGAGTCTACCAGTTTTCTATATACATTATCATATCATCTGCAAATAATGACAGTTTGACTTCCTTCTTTCCAAGTTGGATACCTTTGATTCCTTTTTCTTCTCTGATAGCCATGGCTAGAACTTCCAAAATGATGTTGAACAGAAGTGGAGAGAGTGGACAGCCTTGTTTTGTTTCTGATCTTAGAGAGAAAGCTTTTAGTTTTTGCCCATTGAGTATGATGTTGGCTTCAGGTTTCTCATATATGGCCTTTACGATGTTGAAGCATGCACCCTCTATTCCCATTTTGCTGAGGGTTTTTGTCATACAAGTGTGCTGTAATTTATTGAATGCTTTTATGGGATCTCTTGATATGATTATACAGTTTTTGTCTTTCAATTTGTTTATGTGGTGTACTACATTTATTGATTTTTGAATATTGTACCATCCTTGCATCCCTGGGATGAATCCCATTTGTTCATAGTGTATGATTTAAAAAATACATTTCCGAATCCAGTTTGCTAATATTTTGTTGAGAATTTTAGCACCTGTGTTCATCAGAGATACTGCCTGTAGTTTTCTTTCTTTGTTGAGTCTTGACCTGGTTTTGGGATTAGAATGATACTGGCCCCATAAAAAGAGTTTGGTAGTCTTCACTCTTCTTGGATTTTTTCAAGCAAGTTGAGAAGGATAGGAGTTACACCTTTCTTAGATGTTTGGTATAATTCCCCTGTGTGGCCATCTGGTCCAGGGCTCTTGTGTGCTGGGAGATTTTTTATTACTTCTTCAATTTCAGGAGTGTCTTTGCTGTGTCCTGTAGGTTTTGGGATGCTGTGAATTAATTTTCATTTGTTTGCAGGTAGTTTTTGATTTCTTCTTTGATCTCATTATTAACCTAGTCATTACTTTATAGCATATTATTCAGCCTCCATGAATTGTATTGTTTTTGGATTTTTTCCCTTGAGATTGGTTTCTAGTTTCAATCCATTGTGATCTGAGAAGATATTTGGTATGATTTCAATTTTCTTGAATTTGTGGAGGCTTGTTTGGTGTCCTACCATGTGGTCTATCTTTGAGAATGTTCCGTGTGTATTAGAGAAGAATTTGTATTTTGCTTCTCTGGGGTGAGTAGTCCTGTATATGTCAGTTAAGTCCATTTCATCTAGAGCATTGTTCAATACTAAATATTCTTGGTGTTTTATTGGTTGGAAGATCTGTCCATTGTTGATAACGGGGTATTAAAATCCCCTGCTATTTGTGTGTTGCTGTCTAGTATATCTTTCCTAAAGTCCTCCAAGATTATCCTTATTTATTCGGGTGTTCCTATGTTGGGTGCATATATGTTCACAAGGGTTATATCATCTTAATGGATTGTTCCCTTAAATATTATGAAATACCCTTCTTTGTCTCTTTTTTATGGACTTCATAAAATCTGTTTTGTCTGAAATAAGTATTTCAGCCTTTTTTTCATGTCCTTTTGCTTGAAATCTATTTTTCCATCCCTTCACTTTCAGTCTATGTCAATCTTTTGTTCTGAGGTGGATCTTTTGTAGACATCATATATGAGGGTTATGATTTCTTATTCATTTGGTTACCTTATATCTTTTGAGTGATGCATTTAATCCATTATGGTTAAGGTTATTATTGGCAGGTACTTATTCATGGACATTTTTCCCCTTTGTACCTGTGTTCATCTCTGTCTTTCTCTATACCTTTATCTTTTTAAAGCATACCCTTTAACATCTCTTGTAGTGCTGGTTTGGTGGAGATGTTTTCCTTTGCCCTCCTTTGGTCTGGGAAACTCCTTATTTTACCTTCTATTTTGAATGAGAGCCTTGCTCAGTAGAATATTCTTGGTTGCAGGCCTTTTTCTCCATTACTTGTAATATATTTTTTGCCATTCCCTTCTGGCTTACAGTGTCTCTCTTGAGAAATCAGCTGATAACCTTATTGGAGCCACCTTATATGTTATTAGCTGTTTCTCTCTTGCTGCTTTTAGGATTCTCTCCTTGACTTTGAAATTTGCCATTCTAATTATGATGTGTCTTGGAGTGGGCCTGTTTGGGTTCATATTCATTAGCATGCTTTGTTTTTTCTGAACTTGCATGACTGTTGGCTCATTAAGTTAGGGAAGTATTCTGTCATTAGTCTTTCAATCAGGTTTTCTATCCCTTGCTTCTTTTTGTCTCCTTTGGTATCCCTATGATATGGATATTATTGCCTTTCATGCTTTCCTGCAGCTCTCTTAAAACCTCTTCATTTTTTGTCAGCCTTTTTTCATTTTGTTGCACTGTCTGGGAATTTTTTTCTATATTGTCCTCCAGCTCACTGATTCGATTCTCTGCTTCATCTAGCCTGCTTTTGATTTCTTCTACTCTGTTATTAAATTCAGAAATTGTATCCTTCATTTCCTCTGGGTCCTTACTGATAGTTTCTATGTCCTTTTTAATGCTGGTGTAGTTTTCAGGAAGTTACTTGTAGCTTCCCTGGTGTTCTTCATAATTCCCCTGGAGTTGTTTGTACTTTTCTTTGAACTCACTGAGCTCATTGAGCTTCTCTATCATCTTTATTTTGAGTTCCATGTGTAATAGTTTGCTGGCCTCTATTTTATTAGCAGTCTTCCTGTATATTATTCCTTTCCTTTGAGTGATGGACCGCTTTTATTTCTCACCATTTTAGGTGACTCTTCTTGTTTGTCTTTGTTTCTTAGATTGGGCTCTTTTGAATTCCTATCTTTGTGGTGTGACCTTCTGTCATGTAGAGATGCACTTTCTTTACTTCCTGGATCCCCTCTGGTGAAGTCAGATCATTCCCCAGTCTGGGACTAGGTAGCCTGTTAAGCCAACCAGAGATTCACTTTCTTTGTCTATGTCCTTCAGTTTTTAATCCCATTAATCTGTGATCAGGTGTCAGGTGTAGGCATCAGGTGTAGGCATCACTGGCAGGACAGATTAATTCAGTTGTAATCAAATCAAACTGTGATCAGGAGTCAGGCTTAAGTACTGCTGGTTGGGGCCAATTAATTGAGTGTTAATCCAATCCATCTGGGATCAGTGGTTGGGCTTAGGTACTGCTGGGCAGGACAAGTTGATTTGTTTTTAAGATTTCATTTATTATTTCCAAAGAGAAAGAGGAAGGGCGAGAGGCAGAGAGGGGGAGAAACATCAACGTATGTTTGCCGTTCACCCACCTCCAGCTATGGACCTGGCTGGAGATCTGGCTTGCAACCTGGTTACATGCCCTGGCTGGGAAATTGAACCAGCAACTTTTGAGTTTGCAGGCCTGCACCTTATCCACTATGCCATGAGCCAGGACTGTAATTGTGTTTTTAACCCAATCAATCTGTGGTCAGCTGCCAGGCTCAGGCACCACTGGGCAGGGCAGATTGATTCCTGTGGTTGCGGCTATGGTGTCTCCTCATCTGGATGTCACTTGCAGTAGTGTAGTCTGCCTGGGCTGTGGGGGATGAGTCAGCACTGAGAGCCTGTTGGTTGCTCCCTCATTTCTCTCCTCAAAGTCACTGCTCCACCTCCCCCTTCTCTTTAAAATTCAATATGCATGTCCTTACGTGGGGATTAAAAAGAACAAAAAAAAAGGCCTGGCTGGTAGCACAGTGGATGAGGCACCAGCCTGCGAACCCAAGGGTCGCTGGTTCAATTCCCAGCCAGGGCACATAACCAGGCTGCAAACCAGGTCTCCAGCCACATCCATAGCTGGAGGCAGGTGAAAGGCAACCATACATTGGTGTCTTGCTCCCTCTCTGCCTCTCTCCTTTCCCCTCTTTCTGAAAATAATAAATAAAATATTTAAAAAGTCACTGTTCCAAACTCTCCTTAAGTGTCTCTAGTCAGTTGTGTCCTCCCTCTGCTGGAGCCTAGGTTAAGTGGTTGCCAATGTATTTTTGTGCATGGCCACATTAGTGATTCTCTGACTCTAGCCATCTCAGGCTAGCAAACCCTATGGCTGTTTGCTTTTCACAGCTGGATGCTGTTCTACTCTCAGCTGTGTTGCTGTAAGCTGGAAAGCCCAACTGAGGATTTAGAACCCACCCTTCTCAGGTGGAACCCCCAGCTCCAGTCCCTTCAGTTGACCCCAATGGAGGGCTAGCCAACCCTCTCTCATCTCTGCACTTCCTACCAGTCATATTGTGATAAGGTGGCCTCTTCTGTTCTGTCTGTAGTTATAAGGCTTCTCTCCATCAGGTGTTCTGTTGGTTATTCTGGATGATTTCTCCCCAATTAAGTTGTAATTCATATTGGTCCTGAAAGGAGATTAGTCTAGTTTCACTTACTTCTCCGCCATCTTGGTTCTCCTGTTCTCTTTGTAATGTTCATAATGTGATCCTCTTTTTCTTAAGTGAACCCCTTAACATTTCATATAATAATGGCTTAGTGATGATGAATTCCTTCAGCTTTACCTTGTCTTAGAAGCACTTAATCTGCGTTTCTATTCTGAATGATAGCTTTGCTGGATTGAGTAATCTTGGTTGTAGGTCTTTGCTTTTCATCACTTTGAATACTTCTTGACAGGCCCTTCTTGCCTGCAAAGTTTCATTTACGAAATCAGCTGATAGTCTTATAGGAACCCCTTTGTAAGTAACTCTCTTTTTTTCTCTTGCTACTTTTAAGATCCTTTCTTTATCTTTAGCCTTTGGCATTTTAATCATGATGTGTCCTGGTGTGGTCCTCCTTGAGTCTGGCTTGTTTGGGACTCTCTGTGCTTCCTGGACTTGAATGTCTATTTCCTTCACCAAATTAGGAAAGTTTTCCTTCATTATTTTTCACGTAATTTTCAATTTCTTGTTCTTCTTATTCTCTTTTCTGATACCCCTATACTTCAGATATTGGCATGTTTAAAGTTGCCTCAGAGGTTCCTACACCTATCCTCATTTTTTAAATTTTGTTTTTTTTCATTCTGTACTGATTGATTGTTTATTTGTTCCTTGTATTCCAAATCATTGATTTGAACCCTGGTTTCCTTCCATTTACTCTTGGTTTTGTGTGGGTTTTTCTTTGTTTCATTGAGCCTAGCCTGCATTTCTTCCTTTCTGCATTTGCAGCATAGCTGTCAAGTCTCTGAGCATGTTAATCTCAAAGATGCTCTAAAGCATTTTGAACTCTGCATCTGTTAGGATGGCTATCTCCTTGGCTATTAGGTTGGCTATCTCTTCATTGCTCATTTCTCCCAATGGCACCTTGATTTGCTCTCTCTTTTGAGCCATATTTCTCTGTCTCTTCAGCTTGACAGCTTTCTGTGTTTGTCTCTGTGTCTTAGGTAGTTCTGTCGTACTTGTTACATTGTAAGGGGCAGAGCCTTATGAGTTCATCAGTGTGGGGTGACCCATTTTACCATGTTGTATGTGAGGGAGGTGTATTGGAGAGAACAATGCCAGTTGCCCATTGAGATGGGCAGTTTCTTTCTCTGTCCCAACCCCCACTAGTTTTCACAGAGGCAATATGGCTCTATTTTTTCCCAGCACTGAACCTGTGGGCTAAGTAGTCTGGGCCAAGGATGACTTCCCAGGTTTAAATGTATGACTGTGCTTTTCAACATGGCTTCAGTTACTGTGCCTCCACTGCAGGTGTTGGCTCTGTTTTTCCCAGCTCTGGAAATGTGGGCTGCACAATCTAGCCCCAGGATCATTTCGCAGGTTTAAATATACGACTGCCCTTTTCACTGGGGCCTCGGGTCTGCTGCTGCTGCCACTGCCACTGCTGCCACTGCTGTCACTGCTGCCACTGTTCTCTTCCCCAGTTCCACTGTTCCTGACTATCTAGCTGAATATTTCTTTTACTTCTTCATTTGTTGCACTTCCATGTAGTTATAGTTTTTGAAAATTTTGCATTGTTTTTGTTTAACTTTAAAGTAGATGTAAATTTGTTACAGATGTGAGGGAGATGCAGTGTGTAGTACCTATGCCTCCATCTTGGCTGGAAATTTTATACTCTAAACTTTTGTATGACTCCTATAATTCAACAAATTCAGCATTTTTAATATGTTCACTTTACTTTATGTTATTATACTCCAATAAATTATTTTTAAAGATCTGTTAGAATTAATAAATAAATTTAGTAAAAATGCAGGATACAAAATCAATATACAAAACTCTATTGTGTCTATACAGTAACTCTCAATGAACTCTCAGAGAGAAATTAAGAAAACAATTCCATTCCCAATTTCATCAAACAGAATAACATATATAGAAATATACTATAAAACATTGCTGAAATATATTGATAAAGGCACAAACAATGGAAACATAGTCTGTGCTTATGGCCAGGAAAAGTAGATATTGCTAAAATTGTCTATGCAATCATTAAAGAGAATCCACAGTCTCTATATGGCATCAGTTGAGCTAAAAACCATGATGCCAAATCTACATTTAGTACTGAACCTAATGGAAGTTTCAACATCTTTCAGAAGCTTAAATTTAACCAACCACTCTAAAATTATTTCGTCAAGCACCAGTAATGTAATCTGCCACATGGGCCCTCTCCACTTGCACATGGAAAGAAGTGAGTATTTAAATGATAAAAATTCTTCTCCTTCTCAAAAAAAAAAGTTCTTTCCCTTCTCTTCTGCAAAGAAAAGATGCCATGACCCCCAGAATAACCCTTTCTGTTTGTTGTTAGTGCTTTCCTACCCCACTGTTTTTCCTACAAAAAATTCTATTCTGTACATCCCCTCTGAGCTCCCTCATAGTTGCTAAAATAGGATGCTGCCTGATCCATAAATCATGTAATAAAGCAAGTTTGATCTTCAAAATTCCCTGCTTAAAATAGTTAACACACCCAAAGTGATCAACAGATGTAATCCAATTTCTATCAAAATCCCAATGTCATTTTTTTTACAGAAATAGAACAAATGAGCCTAGAATTTCCTTGGAATGCCATAACACCCTCTATACCCAACCCTAAGAAAGCAACCCTAAGAAAGCAAACAAAATTGGATGCAACACATTCCCCGAGTTCAAAAAAAATGCAAGTTTGCAAGTTTGTGGTGTAAGTACAGTATGGTGCTTTCATAGAAACAGACACAGAGATCAATGGAACAAATCAAAGAGCCCAGAAATAAACACATACATAAGGCCATTAATCCAAGAGCAAGAAGTCAAGAACATACCATAGGGAAAGGTCACTTCCTTTAATGATGCTGGGGAAAGCTGGACAGCCACATGCAAAAGAATGACACTGGATCAATATGGTAAGGGTCCAGAATTAGTCACCCCAAGATGTGTACATGGGTCATTCTTGAACTGAATGCCATTGAGACATTGGGGGTCTAAGAGAAACTTATACCTCTCCTTTAAACAATTTAAATTTGTGGCCTTTCCCAGAACGAGTTTTATCACAGAAAACTTTTTATGACTTATGCATAGTGATTTCTAATTACTGAATATCTGCTCTTCTTATTGTCCTACAATGTCCTTCCTCCCCTCTGAAGTCCCAGGTGCCTTACCTCATCTTGAGCTCAGAATGTCATATATACTTCATTTTCTCTTCATCATCTTGAACCTCTCACATACGTTTCCAAATAGACTCCATTGAGAGACATATATTTGATCATCAATTTTTGCCAGTAACTATGGTAGAAATTCTGGACCCTCAGCTGAAGAAGACCATAAAAGCTGGAAATTAGGTGTAAAATACAGTAGCGTGTTTGTGGTGTAAGTACCTGACTGAGGTTCAGTTTCAAAGCCATCAGTCTCAGGTAATCATAGTGCCAGGTGTATGACACAGCTGCTACACAAGCACTCGTGTTGCTCCCAGCCATGGAGTTCCTCTTTTTAAAAATTGAATGTATTTATTTTGTTTTGGAAAATGAACAATACGCACTTTTATTTTTAATTAGAAGTAATTGCAGTAAGAGCAAAGGGAGTAAGTTGGACAACGGATCTATCCAGGGAGAAAAGTTCATTTGGAGCCTTGATCTGCTCACTCTTTTGGATACTTCTCTGTGTCCTCAACTTGACAGCCTCCTGTGTTTGCATCTGTCTTAGGTAGAGCTGTCATACTTGTTACATTTTAAGGGCTGGAGTTTTAGTATCTGTCAATGCTGGCAACCCATTTCACCACATTGTGGTGTTGTGTGTGTGAGAGGGGTCATGGAACAATGCTGCCTGTTCAGCATTCTCTCCCCTTTTCCAGTCACTTCAACCACTTCCTATATGTGACCTAGCAACCCTTTAGCTGTTGCCTTGGTGATAGTTCCTAGAGTGGGTGCGTTTCCATATGTTTTAGAGCTGTGGGAACCCTCTCAACAGACTCTCCTCAGAGACTGGTAGTTTCTTCAGCTGCTCCAACCCCCACTGGTTTTCAAAACCAGAACCAATGAAGCTTTTCCCAGTGCTGGAACATGAACTGGGAGGTCTGGCCTAGGGCTGGGATCACTCCGCAGGTGCCCCTCCCAACTTATATAATGTGTGACTGCTCTTTCCACCAGCCATCTACAGCATTGCCTTGCTGCCCTTTCCATCACACCATGTCTTCTCCAACCTGGATCTCCAGCTCCACCTCTCCTATTCTTTATACTTTGTTTGTTGGACTTCTATGCAGTTTGACTTTAAGTCCTGACTTTAGTCCTGACTGTTTTTGTTATGAGGTAGATATCCTTCTTCTGGTTGTGGAAGGAGGCAAAGTATGTCTACTTCCACCTTGGTCAGAAGTCTTGAAAAGAAATTATTCTAAAGACATCCACATTGCCACAAAATTAAATAAAAACTTCAAAATATTTATGTTCAATGGTAGTAAAAATTTTCGAATACTGAGAAAAGGGACAAAGGAAAATATTGCCTGTATAATTGACAAGGAGGAAATTTAATAAAAGGGTGACTTAAATTGTATAGAGAAGTTGAAACAAAGGAAATTCCATGGCTGAAATAACAGGAGCCACTTTGAAAAGCACAATCTGATTAAAGAATCATAATTTCTGGTTTTGAGTTATCAGGCCTAGAAAGCAAGTTCTCTTTTTCAGATGCCAGATCATTGTCCTTTGTGTACCTGCCATCCCAAAGAATCCTTTGAGAGCCCCCTTTATGTCTTTGTTCCTGAGGCTGTAGATGAAGGGGTTCAGCATGGGTGTGACCACAGTGTACATCACTGAGGCTGTTGTTCTTGAGTGTGAGCTATGGGTAACAGCAGAGCTGAGATACACACCTAGGCCTGTACCATAAAATAAGGAGACAACTGAGAGGTGAGATGCACAGGTGGAAAAAGCCTTATACTTCCCCTGAGCTGATGGGATTGCACGTATGGAGGACACTATCTTAGAGTAGGAGTAAATAATCCCAGTGGGGGCACCCCCTCCAAGGAGCACAGCTACAAAATACATCACAATGTTATTTGGAAAGGTGTCAGAATAGGCAAGTTGGGTGATTTGACTGAGGTCACAGAAAAAGTGGGGGATTTCCAAATCTGGACAGAAGGACAGTCGTAACACCATCAGGCATTGTAACAAGGAATTCAGGGCACTTATGACCCAGGACACCAGAACCAATAGTGCACAGAGCTGGGGGTTCATGATGACAGTGTAGTGCAGGGGGTGACAGATGGCCACAAACCGGTCATAGGCCATCACAATCAGCAGGAAGTCATCTAGTCCAGCAAAGAGTAGGAAAAAATATATCTGTGTGATGCATCCTGCATAGGTGATGGCTTTGCTCTGTGTCTGGATGTTCACCAGCATCTTGGGAACAGTGGTGGAGGTGAAGCAGATGTCAGCCAAGGACAGGTTGGAGAGGAAGAAGTACATGGGCGTGTGGAGGTGGGAGTCTGAGGTGAAGGCCAGGATGATGAGTAGGTTTCCAAACACAGTGACCAGGTACATGGAGAGGAATAGCCCAAATAGGAGGGGCTGCAGCTCTGGTTCCTCCAATAGTCCCAGGAGAAGAAATTCTGAAATTAGGGTGTTATTACCTGGTCCCATGTGGTGGAGGTGACTAATAAGAAAGAGAAAATGACAGGATTGTTTTTTTTTTTGTTTTTTTTTTTTTTTTAAGATTTTATTTCACTATTTCTAGAAAGAGGGGAAGGGAGAGAGGCAGAGAGGGAGAGAGACATCAATGTATGGCTGCATTTCACCTGCCTCCAGGCACAGACCTGACTGGAGACCTGGCTTGCAACCTGATCATGTACCCTGGCTGGGGAATTGAACCTGCGAGCTTTGGGTTCACAGGGCGGCACCTTATCCACTGTGCTACCAGCCAGGGCAGGATTAGTTTTTATACAACTGGCAATTATACTAGCAGAGTAGAAATGTTGCCACCATCTTTTGCAGTAAAATAATCAACGTAAATTTTTGTATATATAGTGTCCTTTAAGGCATTCCCCTGCCATGACATCTCTGTATAGGAATTTCTGTCCTCCTCACTCCTTCTGTCCAAGGTTGTCATGGATTACACACATTTCAAAAGAACCATTGTCATGCACTTGAGGAATATTTATTGAATATTCCACATGTCTTGAGAGAATGTATAGAATGGTGAGAGATAAAATCCTTAGAATATAATGATAGTAAGAGAATATAATGTATAAAATATATAAACAAAAGAGAGTAGGTATAAAATACAGTGGATAGGGATATTTTTATTTTTAAATTGGGCATTCAGGAAGCTCTGAAAACAAGGTGACATTTGAATAGAGTACCCCAGGAAGGCAGGTTGGAGACCTTAGCAAATTTGGGTGGGGGGGTGCAGGACAAGAGTGCAAAGGCCCAGAGGACACTTGTTTGCAATACTCAGTCTCAGAAAGGGTCCAGCGAGGTGTAGTAATGAGCAAGAGCAGCAGGATGAGAGATGGTGTCAGAGACTGTGGGGGATGAGTAGCTTTCTGCTCTTGCTGAAATTTGGAGATGCAAAGAACCCTTTGTTCACATGCTGTTCCCTGTACTTTATGAACTTTGCTTCCAAAAACATCTTGTGAGCAGTAGCAGATCCTCCTTTTATTTTCATGGTTTGATTAACATTCTGGCATCTCTTTTTGTTTTTTGTTGTTTTTTTTTTTTTCAATGTATGGTTGCCTTTCACCTGCCTCCAGCTACAGACCTGGCTGGAGACCTGGCTTGCAACCTAGTTATGTGCCCTGGCTGGGAATCAAATTAGCAACCTTTCGGTTTGCAGGCCAATGCCTTATCCACTGCGCCACCAGCCAGGTCTTGGCATCTGTGTTTGAAGAGATGCATATTGGAACATATGGGCTCAGGTCAAGCTGCCTAACAACACACATACACACACACACACACACACACACACACACTAACAGACTTCCTAGGGCCTTGTTATCACCAAGGTCTTCTCACCTTGTCACCATAATCGGAAAAGGAAGCATATATGGCATGATGTCAGTATCAGACTATCTTTACCCTGATGAATATAGAAATAGTATCCAAATTTTAGTCAATAAACATCCCATGGACATGTAAACATGGGACTCTATTTTCATGCAGCCATTTTGTGTCCCTTATTTAAAGAAACTTAATGTAGTTAAAAAGCAGAGAGGAAAATGTGCACATAAGTGGGAAAAGATCTAATTGTTCAGGTGGTCATGGAGCAACTGAGATGAGGCAATTCGCCTTCGTTCTGGCAACATTGCAACCCCAGTGCCATCTCCTTGATGCACAGAATAACTGATAAAATGTCAGCTGTTTGAACTTGCAGGCCATCTGAACCTTTTCATTTCTGGTTTTTTTTTTTTTTTAAGAGTTTATTTATTAGTTCCAGAAAGAGAAAGGGAGAGAGGCAGAGAGAGAAAAACATCAATGTATGGTTGCCTTTCCCCTGCCTCCATCTACGGACCTGGCTCGAGACAACCTGCCTTTAATTGTTTTTTTCTACAACCTATATGTTTTTTTATATGCCCCCTTTTAAAAAATTGAATAACATTGGTTAATGACATTAAATAAGTTTCGGGTGTAAATCATAGTAATCGTTAACAATTCACCAGAATAGAGGGGATTGCAGCATCTGCCTGTCTGACTACCATGATGGACAGATAATCAATATACCATCTGTGAGGAGCTTGGTTTAGCTTATTCCAGTAGGAAATGTACCACTGTGATGAGATAAAGTTGACTATTTCCTTTTACCTCTCAACTGCCTCCCAAGAGTATGGGAGGAGACACAACAGACTGAGAGAAATGACCACACAAAATTAACATGTTTTTACACATTTCTCCAAATCATATATATATACATACATATATATACACATATACTTGTGTGTGTGTGTGTGTGTGTGTGTGTATTCTATACCAAATAGCAATGTTTTTAGGGGAAAACTCTCTAATTCAATATATTAAATTAATTCTATATTAACTAGTGTACCAAGCAAACAAATATGGTAATCTCTCAGATCTGAGCTAGGCTTGTTCTCTCTCAGGTTATTGCAGGTTGAAATTCTAGGATCCATTCTCTTTGAATCTTCTTTCCCTGCAGTATTTGCTGCACCCTTGGACTCACCTGCATGGCATCTCTGAACAGAAGGGTTCCTTGTAGAAGTCCAAGTTCTTCTCTGGATGGTTAATGTTGGAGGCTGAAGCTCTGTCCTCAGACAAGTGAGCAGGAAGGAGTCAAACATTAGTCTCTGGACCAGATTAAGGTCTCCTGAAGAAACAAATACATTCTGTCCAGCCTAAAACTGCCCACATGGAGAGCCTGCAGCAGAGGAGATACTTACTCCTCCCTTTATCTGCTCATTAGATACTGTTTCCACTGTTACACCCACCTCTGAGCACCTCATTTCCCTCTGGGACACTTGTCTGGACTGAGTGGAAATTTTTCCTGCTGATTCTGTGTTTCTAAGGGACCAAGTGAGAAGTCAAGTGAATCCTGTCACCTCCCAGCAACTCACCCAACTTTGACTTCAGTTTCTCAAATGCTTAAGACTGAGGACACTGAATTGACTAGGACCCTTGGATATTCAACACGCTGATCTGTGGTGGGACACAATCCATGATACCTGAAAGAAATTTCTATTTCTGTCTTCAACAAGGGAGACAACTGTGTAATTTTGATGTAAAGCTTTGGGCACTACACCTCTTGGCTTCATTTGCCAAATCAATGACAAATTTCACACTTAGATCAGAAACTACCATTTAGCCCTTCATTATAAAATGGTTGTTAATTATGAGACATATTTATATCATCTTATGCTATATAATCTACATTTAGTACTTTATTATTAGCATTAATTTAATTTTTATAAAAGTTTCTTCTATGTGGTGGAACAATTATGAACCCCATTCCCCAGCGTAGAAATGGGGCTGGAAGGAGTTCAGTGATCTTCCCAGAGTTGTAATCAGAGCAAGGAATCAGGGTTGATCGGAATGTCAGGATGCTTCCAGCTCTTACACACTGTGGTGGTTCCCAGCCAGAGATGGTTTTCCCCTCCAGCTATGTGGTGATGTCTGAAAGGAGGCTGCTGTATACCTGCTGTACCCAACACAAATAATTATGTCAAATTTAGAAGGTAAAGTAACCTGATCTAGGCCAGCTCTTCTCCAACTTCAAAGTGCATATTACTGACTGAAAAGCGTATTGACTTAGTGTTTCAATGCCAAAAAGGCTTTATTCAAGGAAAAAAAAAGTGTTGCAGCCAAAATATCTGTATGGCTTCTTTAATTCAACAAACTTTGGATTTTTAATATGCTCAGTTTATTTCATTCATTAACTCCAATAAATTATTTAAATATGAAAATTTGCTAGACCTAATAAATGAATTCAGTAACATTGTGGGATACAAAGTCAATATACAGAAATCTGTAGCGTCTAATAGCAAACTGTCAGACAAATTAAGAAAACAATCCCGTTTACAACTATATCAAAAAGGATAAAACTGGAAGTAAAGATAATGTAGGAAATGAAAAGCCTGTCCATTGAAAACTATAAGATACTGCTGAAGGTTACTGCAGAAGATACAAATGAGTAGAGAACTATACAGTGCTGACTGGAAGAATTAATATTGTTAAAATGCATATACTCCAGCTCAAAATGGCATCACCTGTGATGCCAATGTGATACCAATGATGACAAATCAAGAATTAATACTGGATAATGGCAGTTTCAACATCTGTCAGGAACCCCATTGTAATCTGTGTGTTGGACTTTTCCAATCTATCACAATAAGGTAATCTGTCATATGGGCCCACTCCGTCCCTTGCCAAAAGAAACAGGGATCTGGGGGAGGAAAGATGGTGACAGAGTAGAGAGCAGTGCTGATGGTGTTCTCGAGTACCAGAGCAGCTAGGGGACAAGATGGGGAGTGTGAGACATCTTCAGGACCCTAAGAATTAGAGTGGTTAGCATCTGGACACAGGGGAGCACAGCCCAGAGGCAGAGAAGGCCAGCAGGACAGTAGGTGAGGCAGTTCCTGACTGACCAGCTGGCGGGCCAAGGTCGGCTCTGGGCAGTAGAGGCTCTGCCCAGAGGGACGCGTTTGACTGAGGCCAGCTCCGGGCTCCCTGGCGACTAGAAGTCTGAGCAGTGAAGTGCGGGCAGCAATGGCAAACACCGCAGGGAACACGGAATTGAACTCTTGCAGGGAGGGACTGTGTGAGAGACTCACTCCAGCAACAGGGAGAGGAAGCTCCTCACGGGGCTAGAGGTGGAGGAGAAGAGTCCTGCAGGGAGCCGGAGTGGGGGAGCAGGGAAGTGCACCAGCCAGGGCTGCTGGGCCACTGGGGAAACAGCAGCTTGAAGCCCCTGCAAGGGGGGAAGCCCAACCCTGCGCAACCACACAGGCCCCCAGGCTCCATGGAAACTCCAAACGGTGAGCCAGGAATTAGTAGCTGGGGCAACTGACCCACCCATTGCCTGAGACAAAGGCCACACCACCCACGCCTGGGAGGGGCTCATCACAGAGGCCGCGTAAAGGACTCCTCGGAGAGCTGGTTGGCTTGGAGGATTGGCGTTCACCCCCGGAGGGCAGGGCAGTGTAGGCGGACCCTGGGCACTGTTGACAGATAGGGGCTACCTCCTCCCGGAACTGCGGGGTGGGGCCAGTCATCACAGGGACCAGCGAGGTTTTGGGCCACCCTGCAGGGGTGCCGGGTGCTCCTCACAGGCAGGAACCTCTGCCAGGAGTGGGAGGGGACACCCTGCGGGCTCCAGAATACCGGCAGCCCTAAAACCCAGCTAGGCTATGGAAGGCCCAGCCTACCTGGGGTTGACACTCAGAATCAGTCCTTATTGTGACAATCAGAGGCCCTGCCACATGCCAAGACTGGCTAGACTATAGACTGCAAAGACCTGGCCAAGAAAAAGAGGCAGCCTCAGGAAAGGGATTGCTTCTAATCTCAAGCACCTGAGTTATACCGAGAGCTATGTGAACTATTAATCCCCAACATATCCTTTTCAAAAGTTACTTCTCACATATTCTTAATCCCCCCCATACCTCAATCCACCTAAATACCCAAGACCCTCCTCCTACTCTTGAATTAAAGTCTACTCACTCTGTGGCTACAATGCCTTCCCAGTCCTCAATCTAAGTATTCCTCCCTTCCCCAGCCACCTAAACCCTTTCTTTATTCTTTCTTCCTTTCTCTTTCTTTTTATTCCTCCTTTTTTCTTTTCTTTTATTTTCTGTTCTTTCTTTTTCTTCTTTCTTCTTTCTTTTCTCCCTGATAAAGCCCACTGTTCCTGGCTCTACCTGGACCAAACAGAGACCATAAAGGATGAACAGACACCTAAACCCTTTCTTTATTAATATTGATTTCTCTTTGTCTTATGACTTTCTCCCCTTTTTTCTTTTCTTTTCTTTTCTTTTTTTTCTCTGCTAAAAGCCCTCAGGTCCAGGCTCCATCTGGACCAGTAAGGGATTATTAAGGGTGAACAGCCATCTAAACCCTTTCTTCTTATTATTATTATCATTTTTATTTCTTTTTTCCTTTTTTTGTTTTGTTTTGCTTTCTGTTTTTGTTTTTTTCTGCTAAAAGCCCACAGGTCCAGAATACAACCAGAGAGCCAAAATAAAGGACACACCAAGAACAGCAAGTGGAGAAAATCTGGGAGACAGCAACATTGAACTCCACAAATCTTCTATTAGAAGAAGGGTACTCAACTAAGGCAAAGAAGCAAAGCGGGTTAACACAAGGAAAGAACAAAAATAAATAAATAAATAAATAAAAAGCAAGCAAGAACAGACACCCAAAATGGGGGAAAAAAGAATCAGTCCATCACCAAAAGGAAAGGAAGAATTCCCAGAAAGAACACAAAATGAAACAGAGGCACCTGAACTATCAGATAAGGAATTCAGAAGAATGATGATAGAGAAGCTCAGTGAGCTCAGCCACATCAAAGAAAACTATAAACAACTCTAGGAGAACTACAAAGAACTCCAGGGAAATTACAAAGAACTCCAGGGAAATTACAAAGAACTCCAGGGAAGTTACAAGGAACTTACTGAGAACTACAGCAGCATG
Organism: Noctilio leporinus; assembly: GCA_004026585.1. Taxonomy (NCBI): domain Eukaryota; kingdom Metazoa; phylum Chordata; class Mammalia; order Chiroptera; family Noctilionidae; genus Noctilio; species Noctilio leporinus. The sequence continues at coordinate 1,500 of PVIW01006307.1, read as the reverse complement.
AAAAAGGACATAGAAACTATCAATAAGTGCCAGGAGGAAATGAAGAATACAATTTCTGAATTGAAGAATACAGCAGAAGGAATCAACAGCAGGCTAGAGGAAGCAGAGGACCAGATCAGCGAGTTGGAGGATAATGTAGACAAATACTCCAAGACAGTACAAGAGAATAAAAAAAGGCTGAACAAGACTGAAGAGAGGTTAAGAGAGCTGCAGGACAACATGAAATGTAACAACATCCATATCATAGGGATACCAGAAGGAGAAGAGAAATAAGGGATGGAAAACCTGTTCAAAAAGGTCATGATAGAAAATTTCCCTAACATGATGAATGAAAACATTAATCCAGTTCAGGAAGCACAGAGGGTCCCAATGAGGATCAACCCAAAGAAACCAACACCAAGGCACATTAGTATTAAAATGGCTAATTTCAAAGACAAAGAGAGAATCCTAAAAGCATCAAGAGAGAAACAACAAATAACATACAAAGGGGCTCCAATAAGGCTATCAAATGATTATTCAACAGAAAAAATTCAAGCCAGAAAGGAATGGCAAAAAGTATTTCAAGTCATGATAAACAAAGGCCTGCAACCAAGAATACTCTACCCAGCAAGGCTCTCATTCAAGATAGAAGGAGAAATAAGGAACTTCCCAGACAAAAAAAGACTAAAAGAATACATCTCTACCAAACCAGCATTGCAAGGAATGCTAAAGGGTCTGCTATAAAATTAAGTAAACAAATGAAATGAAGAAACAGAGAAAGCCAAAGAGGAATACAGACACAAATGGAGAAAACGGCAATGAATAAGTATCAATCAATAATCACCTTAAATGTAAATGGATTAAATGCACCAATCAAAAGACATAGGGTAGCCGAATGGATAAGACAACATGACCCACATATATGCTGTCTTCAAGAGACCCACCTCAGAACAAAAGATTGACACAGGCTGAGAGTGAAGGGATGGAAAAATATATATCAAGCAAATGGACACGAAAAAAATAGCTGGAGTAGCAATACTGATTTCAGACAAAATAGATTTTACAATGAAGGCCATAAAAAGGGACAAAGATGAGCATTTCATAATACTTAAGGGAACAATCCATCAAGAAGAAATAACTCTGATAAACATATATGCACCCAACATAGGAGCTCCGAAATATATAAAGAAAATTTTGGAAGACTTTAAAAAACACATAGACAGCAACACACTAATAGTGGGGGATTTTAATTCCCCACTATCAACAATGGACAGATCTTCCAAACAAAAAATCCCCAGAGATGTTGTGGCATTGAACAACAGTCTAGAGGAAATGGACCTAACTGATGTATACAGAGTCTTTTACCCCAAAGAAGCAAAATACACATTCTTTTCAAATGCACATGGATCATTCTCCAAGATAGACCACATGGTATGTCACAAGACAAGCCTCCACAAATACAGGAAAATTGAAATCATACAAAGTATCTTCTCAGATCACAATGGCTTGAAACTAGAAACC
>PVIW01006306.1:73232-89875 GCA_004026585.1 Noctilio leporinus | reverse complement strand
GGGGAGGGGGACAGAGGGGAGCAAAAAGGGGATGGATGTAATACAACAACAATAAAAAAAAAGAAGTGAAAATAACATATTGTGAATATTGGTAGATTTCTTACTGTTGGTGAAGATTCTTAGACTATGGAAAAGGGGAAGGGCAAAATGAATCCTGTGGCACTGAATTGGTAATGGAGGATCAGTATGAATTCATTGTTTTTAAAATATATATAGAGAAAGATACATAAGTGTATATATTATATGTGTATATCTATATCTATATATATATAGAGAGAGATATATACACACACACACGTGTATGTTTGTAGGTGTTCTTTTATTGCATACATGTATATGCATATATACTGTACATAAGTTTGTAAGTGTATATACATACATTTTATAGCTTTGTCTCCTGAGGGGTTCTACAGGAAATGAGCACGGTAAGATCTTGGTTTCTAAATTCTATTCTCCACTAAAAGGAGCAGAGTTATTGGAGAAATGGTTGATTCTAGCATCAACAGGACAAGGAAAATACAAAGAAATGGTTGATTCCAGTGCTGCCAGGTCAAGGAAGTACATAATGAACCTGGACTATCTTGTTTGTGCAGGAAAGTAATAAAGCACTCAATGAATGATGGGGACATGTCAAACTAATACAAGAGCCAGGATGAAGAGACTTCCCCTAGCCTAATCTGGAAAATTTGAGCATTAAAATAAAGAACCATTATAATGTAAAAATAATATAAAAATCCATAAGTCAACACTGAAAGATTTTAAAATGTAAAAGAAGATGAACCTCATCTTTATAGTAATAATAAATATAGGAACTCTGGTGAAATTAGAAAAACATTTGGCCACCATCCTAATAATAATTGAAACAGCAGGAATCATCAATAGATGCTAAAACTAGTGGATGAAAGTCTGAGGGGTAAAAAGATATTTTTTTTTAAAGATTTTTTATTTTAATTATTTTTAGAAAGAGGGGAAGGGAGAGAGGCAGAGAGGGAGAGAGACATCAATGTATGGTTGCTTTTCACCTGCCTCCAGCCACAGACCTAACTGGAGACCTGGTTTGCAACCTTGTTATGTGCCCTGGCTGGGGAATCGAACCTGCGACCTTTGGGTTCGCAGGCCGGCGCCTTATCCACTGTGCTACCAGCCAGGGCCTAAAAAGATACTTTTATAGTCTCAGTGTTTCTCTACTGGATATCCGTTAATAGAAGAGGAAAAAAATAATAACTTTGCAATGGAGAAACTTATCAAACAGAATCTTAACCAAGTGATCAAAGTTAAAATAGCCAGTAATGAGACAAATCAACATCATGTACCTACTGAGCACACAGAATTTCTGTGATGTTCCTTCTGAAAGTGCATATATGAATCTATTCATGAGGAAAACACAGATCCGCTTGGATTGAAGGGCATTCTACAAAATAGCTGGCTGGTACTGTTCAAAATGTTCAATGTCATGAAACACAAAGACAAAATTATTTCATATTAAAGGAGGCATGAAAGCTGAGTGTGAGCCCTGACTGGTGGCTCAGGGGAATGGAGCTGGCCTATGAACACAAAGGTTGCTGGTTTGATTCCCAGTCAGGGCACATGACCAGGTTGCAAGCCAGGTTTTCAGCCAGGTCTGTAGCTGGAGGCGAGTGAAAGGCAACCGTACATTGATATTTATCTCCCTTTCTTCTTCCCTCCCTGCCCTTCTCTCTAAAAATAATGAATAAAATCTTAAAAAAAAAAAAAAAAAGGAAAGCTGAGTGTTACTCATGAACCAAAATTTTCTTCTGCTGTACAGAACATCATAGGGACAATGAACTCAGTAAAATCTGAATTAAGAATTAGATCTGTAGATTAGTTAATACTGTATCAATGTTAATTTCCTGATTTTGATCATTGTGCTTGGATTATATAAGACAATGTCTTTATTCTTAGGAAATATACTCTAAAGTATCTAAGAATAAATGGCATTGTGTCTGCAACTTAATTTCAATTGTTTGAAAGTAAGAGAGAGGAGGGAGGGAGGGAAAGAGAGACATACATACAGACAGACGGATAGACAAGAATGAAGCAAATGTTAACCTTTGGGGAATTTGGGTGAAGGGCAAATAAGATTAAAAAAAACACAAACCTCCTTTATTTTAATCCATTTGCAACTTCAAGCTCTAACTGGATCCCTAAGATCTAATTATTAAATGTTGTAGAGGGCCAGTTGGCAAAGAATAAGCAAACTAAATATTCAAAAACTTTTATTGTTATTTTTCTGTAAGCATTAAATTATGTCAAAATAAGAAGATAAAGGAAAAAAAGTGATTCTGAGATGAAGTGGAACAGAAAGTTCTCAATCAGTTTACTTTTAACTTCTTTCAATGAGTTTGCTTGTGAAGGCAAGTTCAGAGGAAGGACAATGGTAGTAATGGTTGTATCCACTCCTGTTGTATAGATGGGATAGATTTATGCCAGTTTATAGCCTCAAGGGAATCGTTAAGTAGAAACAAGGTAAAGATATAGGAGAGAGTAGATATTGCTGGCGTGGAGCACATTGGTGGAGCTCCACATTGATGGAGCATTAGACTTAGGAGAAAGGAAAAATTCCCATGTAACAAGGAGGAAAACATGGAAGTGTACATATGTAGGTAACTTTGTATGTAAGAGGATTCTGAGAAAGATATCCCTCCTGATGGCCTATTTTCTTGTGAGTAGGAGGCAAAGTCACCTATGAAGTGTGAGGAGAGCAATACCTAATTAGTACCTAATTTAGAAATAAGATATAGCCTATAGCTGTTTTGAGAAGTGGGAGAGGAGCTAATGGGGACATATTAAACTGCCTAGTGTTGTTGAGAGCCCAGTTGAGGTTTGAGGGAGTTAAAATCCAAACACAAAACTGACTTCTTTGTAAAACAGCAAACCCATTGATTGATTTACACTTTGTAGATGACTGCCTTCTGTTCCACAATTAGTGCTTCAGCACTCACATGCATTCACCAATGGGTTCTCAGTTGCTTGACCTATTCATCTCCCAAGATATTTTCCCTGCATTCCAACTCAGCTCTCTACTTCCATGATTACACCATGGATTTTATAATCACAAAAATTTTGTCACTTTTATTTGAAATATTCTACTCTTCTGCCACCTATCCTTTTGTTGTTGTTAGTTTTAATTTTTTATTTATTATTGTTGTTGTATTACAGTTTTTTCATTTTCCTTCATTGCTTTCCCCCGAGTCACACTCACTATCCCCTCTCCTACAGTAAATCATGTCCATGGGTCTTTCACATTAGCTCCTCAACTAAACCCTTCCCCTACCTTTTCCCCCTCTATCCCTGCCCCCTTGGTCACCATTATCCTACTCCCTTTTTCCATGTCTCTGGTTCCATTCTTCTTGTGTTAGTTTTGTTCATTATATTCCTATATTAAGTGAGATCATATGATATTTGTCTTTTGCCACCTGGCTTATTTCACTAAGCAAGATACTCTCCAGTTACATAATACTATCTATCATAAATAGTAGGAGTTCCTTCTTTATTTCTGCTGCATAGTATTCCATTGTATAAATGTACCAAAGTTTTTTGATCCATTCATCCACTGATGGGCACTTAGGCTGTTTCCAGGATTCGGCTATTGTGAATAGCACTGCTATGAACACAGGACTGCATAGGTTCTTCTGAATTGGTGTTTCAGGATTCTTTGGATATAATCCTAGCAGCGGAATTGCTGGGTCATAAGGCAGTTCTATTTTTAGTTGTTTGAGGAAATTTCATACTGTTTTCCATAGTGGCTGCACCAGTCTGCATTCCCACCGACAACGCATGAGGGTTTCATTTTCTCCACATCCTCGCCAGAACTTGTTGTTTGTTGATTTGTTAATATGGCCATTCTGACAAACATGAGGTGGTATCTCATTGTAGTTTTTGTTTTTTTTATTAACATGTTTTATTTGCTTTGCTTATACCATTAGAACTGAAACTACTGATTGTCATGTCCCTAAAATAGGTAAATCAATCTAAAACACATACTGGACTGGTGCTTTTTAAAAGATAGCAATTTAAGAGGGTGATAGCAGCAGGAATTTGATATCTTTTAAAACCCTCAGGCTGCAGAAAAATATGTGACCAAGAGTGTATTGATTATCCATTAGAGGTTTTCATCAGTACCTGTACCAAGTTAGGTGACATTACAGCAAGATCCAAGGATTACTGATAGACAATCAGCATCTTAAGGAATGATATAGAGTACCAATCCTTAAAAAGCTATTGTCAAAGAAAATGTTATGTGTTCACAAAGGTATCTAAATACTTCACATTAAATATAGAAGTGACCCTCTAGATGACATCCCATATTTGTTGCATATTTTTCAAAAGTGCCAATCAAAGTATAATTTTTCATTTTAGCTGTCTCACACCATATCAGCTGTTAAAAAGCATGTCTCATGTGTTTTTAACCACAGTCCTTTGGCCAAATGATGAATAGTGTTGTGTCAAAGTTGGTAGCCAACCTTATGTGTGTGATAAAGGGCCCATGCATAATTTGTACGTATTTAAATGTTCAGTACTCCAATTTGAATGGAAAAGCAGTGAAATGCACCTTTTCTGCCATACCACACTCCTTCCATCTTCTTTTCAAGGGAAATATTTTTGTCAATTACCACTGAATAATGCTAAGGCTGATTTGTAGATTTTTATACAATGTCAAAAGACAATTTTGCTTGCCAAGCCACTTTGATTAACTATGGAGATATTATCACCCTGTAAAGAATATTATGTTTTACTCTTAAGCAAGGGTGAGGGATATGAGTATCATGTGCAAGGCTCAAGATGATGCTTAGGACAGAACATGCAGAGTAAAAATAGTTTCCTTCCATATCCAGGTAATATAAAGCTGACAATTGTAGGTTTGTCTTTATGGGGTGAAAACAGTCCTTTCACAATAAATTTCCTAAAAGGGAGAACAAATGGATAATCACTCTTCTGGTAACATATTATGGTACACTGGCCAGTGTGTTTTTGGCAATTAAATATAATCTTGTGAATCACATGAATTCACTTGCTGAATGTTCATTTGCAGCATCCCTTTGTTGGGTCTTGGGGGCCCCCCATAATCTTGTGGGGCTCCCCATGGTCCACTCTGCCTCAGAGCCCTGCTTGAAATTCTGCTGATATCCATTCCACTGATAGAATAATCCTGGGGAGCACTGAACTGAGACTATGTGTAACCACTGTTTGGAGTATTAGAGAATAAAGAGTGATAACCATCATATCCTCTGAATCCATTGGCAGCGCCCCTGTATCTATTCATCAAGCCTCTGGCACCATGAAAGCCTCCATGAGACACACCACAACTGTAGTAATAGGGCCAACTGCTCTGAGGAAATCCAGTGTTCTGCTTTGGAGGCTGCTGGTGCAGCCCAGTCAATTGATGGGCTGGTCCTAGGAACCATATTAAGTGCCAACCACTGTTTGAAGCTGTTCTTGCTGAAGCTCTGTTTGTTCTACTTGGTGGGGCTGACTGGAAAAACTCTGGTTATAATTGTCCTGGTACTGATTCTGCTGTCTTAAAGTTTTTGGTTCATTAACAGGAGGAACTGGAGCATTCATATTGAACACTGTTTGCATGGATTGGAATGGACCTGCATTTACATTGATCCCACTGCTATGTAAAGGCTTGCTTGCTTGTCCCCACCTGAAACACTTGGGGCTGAGAAACAACAAGAAGGGATGACAATGCTGTAGTTTGGTTTGTATTTAAAGAGATCATTGCCTGAATCTGGTCAATTGGTTCCTTTGTGGTTGCTGCTCTGTAGCATGAGACGGCTGGTACAAGGGTTGAGATGCTGTATATCCCTCACTTGTGGATGAAACCAAAGGAATCTGTGTAGCTTCTGGTTGTATGGAAACTTGATTAGGTTGAGCAAGTCTAGATTCAGAATGAACTGGAAGGCAAACCAGCTGGGGCATGTCTATGTTTTGTGCTGGATTCCTAGGCTGTGCAGATACAATGGCTGGATCAAGTGGCTGGTTTTCAAAATCCAGGATTGAATCCTGTATGAAATTATATGGCCCCTGCATTTGTGCCATAAGGTCCTGTACTCATTGTCTCCTCACAATGGGATCTGCCTGAGTCATTGGTGTCAAACAGTGCGGCTCTGGTCCTGAAGGAAATGCAGCCTGAGGTTGCTGTGGGGGTGAGTTTACCACTTCGACTGTTTCAACTGTCCTCTCACCTACTTGCTCCTTTTCACCCCTGCTGAACTGTGTTTCAGCCATAAATGGTCTATTTACATACTTTGTTGATTCAACCTCACTTTGCTCAGTGTATTCTTCTGCTGGCTCAGGTTCAGCTTCAGCTATCTGGACTTCAACAGTAGGTGCTGAGGCTGCCTCTTCTTCCTCACATAGCCCATTCTGGTGGTTGTGGGCATTGTCAAAGTAGTTTGGAAAATATGCTTGACAATTTCTCTTAGAGCTTTATAGATTGTTCCACATACATATTTTTCTTTGCCTTCCAGCAAGTCCCACAGGTGAATGGAGGCATGTTCATACTGCCCATTCAACTTCAAACCCACGTCCTGTTCAGGGCCAGCTAACTTGTATAATTCATTCAATGACAACTCCTCCTCAGACAATATCAGCACACCATTCAAACCTTGTTTCATGTCAGTCTGCACTTCTTCATCTCCCAGTTTGTCCAAAACATACTGCAGCTCAAGTACAGTTTTCAAATGTTTTTGTTTAGCTTCTCTCATAAGCTGCTCTTGTTGTCCTGTTTTCTTTATTGTTTTCTGAATATCTTGACTTAATGCCATGAAACTCCTTTAACTCTTTTGCAAACTCCAAGTTATTTGTGACTTCCTGGTACTTAGATACGGCATCCAGTTGATCTTGATTAAGTCTTTCCTCTTTGTTCATTCGCTTCTAGTAATCATCAAGCTGGCCATTTTTCTTCTCCAGGTTCTGAAGTTTCTTGTCGATCACGCCAAAAATCTGTTTCATGGCCTTGGTCTGGCTGGTGCCGGTGCCAGTGCCAGTGATGAGGTGGCAAGGTAGCAAGGTGCTGAGAAGCCAGTGCCACAGCCCTGGCTCCCCTACTCACTCTCGATGGGGGCGGTGGTCCACATGACTTGCAGCTGCTTCTGTTGTGGCTGGTGGCTGAGGGCATCTTTAGACCCTAAGGGGAGAGAAGAAAATGTGGGAGGAAGGAGAGGAGCAGTGAGTCAGACCCCCGATGGGGCAAGACCTCATTGTGGTTTTAATTTGCACCTTTCTGATGGCTAGTGATGTTGAGCATTCTTTCATATGCCTATGGGCCCTTTGTAAGTCCTCAGAGAAGTGTTTGTTTAGGTCCTTTGCCCATTTTTAAATTGGGTTGTCTGTCTCCCTGGTGTTGAGTCGTATTAGTTCTTTATATATATTGGAGATCAAACACTTGTCTGAAGTGTCATTAGCAAATATGTTTTATCATATGGTTGGTTCCCTTTTCATTTTACTGATGTTTTCTTTAGCTGAGCAGAAACTTTTACACTTGGTGTAGTTCCATTTATTTATTTGTTCCTTTATTTCCCTTGCCCTGAGAGAAATATCAGTGAAAATATTGCTGCATGAGATATCTGAAATGTTACTGCCTGTGTTTTCCTCTAGGAATTTTATGGTGGCATGCTTACATTTAGGTCTTTTATCTATCTTGAGTTTATTCTGGTGTATGGTGTGAGTTGGTGGTCTAGTTTCATGTTTTTGTATGTTCCTGTCCAATTCTCTCAACATCACTTATTGCAGACACTATTTGCACTCTTATTTTATGTTCCTTACTCCTTTGTCAAATGTTAGCTTCTCATAGAGTCTTGGGATTATTTCTGGGCTCTCGATTCTGTTCCATTGATCTAGATGTCTGTTCTTATGCCAGTACCAAACTATTTTGATTACAATGGCTTTTTAACGTAGTTTGAAAGCCAGATTGTGATTCCTCCTACTTCATCTTTTTTCTCAAGATAGTTGTGGCTACTTGGGATCATTTTTGGCTCAGTATAAAATTTTTAAGTATTTATTCTGGGTCTGTGAAATATGTTGTTGATATTTTAATATTTAATAAGGATTGTGTTGAATCTGTATACTGCTTTGGGTAGTATGGACATTTTTATTACGTTAATTCTTCCCATCCATGAACATGGTATATGCTTCCATTTATTTAAGTCTTCCTTAATTTCTTTCTTCAGAATTCTTTTTTTATTCTTAAATGTATTTTATTTATTTTTCCTATTACAGGTGTCCCAATTTTCCCATCTTTGCCCTTCTCCACCCAGTACCTTCAGTGTTCTGAAGTTTTCTGAGTACAGGTCTTTTATCTCCTTGGTTAAGTTTATTCCTAGGTACTTAATTTTTCTTGTTGCTATAGTAAAAGGGATTTGTTCTTTTAGTTTCTACCTCTGATGTTTCATTATTGGTGTATAAAAATGTCTCCAATTTTTGGATATTGAATTTGTTTTTGGTGGAGTCTGTAGGATTTTCTATACATACTATCATGTCATCTGCAAATAATGACAGTTTTGCTTCCTCCTTTTCAATTTGGATTCCCTTGATTCCTTTTTTCTTGTCTGATTTCTTTGGCTAGAACTTCCAGAACTATGTTGAATAGAAGTGGAGAAAGTGGACACCTTTGTCTTGTTCCTGATTTTAAGGGGAAGGCTTTCAGTTTTCGCCCATTGAATATGATTTTGGCTGCAGGTTTATCATATATGGCCTTTATTATGTTGAGGTATGCTCCCTCTATTCCCATCTTGCTGAGTATTTTTATAATAATTGGGTACTGTACTTTATCAAATGATTTTTCAGCATCTTTTGATATGATCATATGATTTTTGTCTTTCATTTTGTTGATGTGGCATATTATATTTATTGATTTGAAGATATTATACCATCCTTGCATCCCTCAGATGAATCCCGCTGATCATGGTATATGATCTTTTTAATGCATTGCTGGATCCGCTTTGCCAATATTTTGTTGAGGATTTTAGCATCTATGTTCATCAGTGATATTGACCTGTAGTTTTCTTTTTATTTTATTTTATTTTATTTTATTGTTGTTGTATTACATCCATCCCTTTTTTGCTCCCCTCTGTCCCCCTCCCCACCCACCCAAGTTTTCTTTCTTTGTTGTGTCTTGACCTGGTTTTAGGCTGAGAATAAGAATGGCCTCATTGAAAGAGTTTGGGAGTCTTCCCTCTTCTTGGATTGTTGGAATAGGTTGAGAAGGATAGGAGTTAGTTCTTCCCTAAATGTTTGGCAAAATTCACCTGTGTAGCCACTTGGTCTGGGGCTTTTGTATATTGGGAGTTGTTTTTTGTTTGTTTGTTTGTTTTAAATTACTTCTTCAATTTCACTAGTTGTTATTGGTCTATTCAGGCTTTCTGTTTCTTCTTTCAGTTTTGGAAGATTATATGTTTCCAGAAATTTGTCCATTTCAACCAGGTTTTCAAATTTCTTGCATATAGTTGTAGTACTTTCTTATAATCCTTTGTATTTCTGCAATATCAGTTGTGATTTCTCCTCTGTTGTTTCTAATTTTATTATTTGGGTCCTCTCTCTCTCTCTCTCTCTCTCTCTCTCTCTCTCTCTCTCTCTCTATCTTGATGAATCTGGTTTAAAGGCTTGTCAATTTTGTTTATCTTTTCCAAGAACCAGGTCCTGGGTTTATTGATGATTTGGATTATTCTTTTAGTCTCTGTGTCATTTAATTCTTCTCTGATCTTGATTATTTTCTTCCTTCAACTTGCTTTGGGCTTTGTTTGTTGTCTTTTCTCTACTTCTTGTAGCTTAATGGTTAGGTTGTTTATTTGAGATTCTTCTACCCTTTTTAGGTAGGCCTGTATTACTATGAATTTCCCTCTCAGGTCTTCCTTCACTGTGCTCTGTAGGTTTTAGGTTGTTGTAAGTTCATTTTTATTTGTTTCCAGAAACTCTGTAATTTCTTCTGTTGTTAACCCAATCATTATTCAATAGCATGTTATTCAGTCTGCATGAATTAGAATGTTTTTGGGTTTTTCCCCTGAGGTTGGTTTCTAGCTTCAAGCCATTGTGATCTGAGAAGATGTTTGATATAATTGCAATTTTTTTAATTTGTGGAGGCTTCTTTTGTGTCCTACCATGTGGTCTACCTTTGAGAATGTCCCATGTGCATTTGAAAAGAAAGTGTATTTTGCTTTCTTGGAGAGAAAAGTTCTCTCTCTCTCTCTCTCTCTCTCTCTCTCTCTCTATATATATATATATATATATATGTCAGTTAAGTCCATTCGATCTAGAGTGTTACTTAATGCCACAATATCCTTGGTTTCTTTGCTCAGAAGATCTGTCCATTGTTGACAATGGAGTGTTATAGTCCCCTGCTATGACTGTGTTGTTGTCTATATCCTTCTTGTAGTCTTAAGATTTTTCTTATATAATTAGGTGCTCCTATATTGGGTATATATATGTTTAAAGGGTTACCTCTTTTTTATGAATTGTTCCCTTAAGTCACAGGTGGCAAACACAAGGCCTGTGGGCCAAATCCAGCTCTTTACCTTGTTTTATGTGGCCTGACACCTTCAGCCCAGTACCTTGTTTCTACCCGGCTCACTTTACTGTTAAGGAATAGTTACATTTATACAATCCTAAAATTACATTCAGCCCTTTGAAGACAACCATGAGGCTGATGTGGTCCATGCTGAAAATGAGTTTGACACCTCTGCCTTAAGTATTATGAAATGTCCTTCTTTGTCTTTTTTAATGGCCTTTGTTGTGAAATCTATTTCGTCTCAGATGAATATTGCTACCCTAGCTATTTTTGTACATGCATTTGCTTGAAATATATTTTTTCCATCCCTTCACTTTCAATCTGTGTAGATCTTTTAGTCTGAGGTGCCTCTCTTGTAGTCCCTGTATATGTGGGTCAATTTCTTATCCTTTCAGCTGCCCTATGTCTTCTGATTGAAGCATTTAATCTATTTACATTTAATGTTATTATTGATAGGTACTTATTCATTGTGATTTTTTCCCTTTGTATCTCTCTCTTTCTCTCTCTCTCTCTCTCTCTCTCTCTCCTCCTCCTCCTTCTCTTATAGCAATCCCTTTAACATCTCTTACAATGCTGGTTTGATGGAGATGTATTCTGTTAGCTTTATTTTTCCTTGGAAATTCCTTATTTCACCTTCTATTTTGAATGAGAACCTTGCGGGGTAGAGTAGTTTTGGTTGTAGGTCTTTGCTTTTCATTGCTTGGAATACGTTTTGCCATTCCCTTCTGGCTTGTTTCTGTTGAGAAATTGGCTGATAGCCTTATTGGAACTCTCTGGTATGTTATCTGTTTTTCTCTTGCTGCCCTTAGGATTATCCTTTTATTTGGAATATTGCCATTTTAGGTGTGATGTGTTTTGGTGTAGGCCTGTTTGTATTCATCTTCTTTGGGACCCTCTGTGCTTCCTGGACCTGGGTAGTTATTTCTTTCACCAAGTTCAGGGTGGTTTCTGTCATTACTTTTTCAAACAGTTTTTCTATTCCTTGCTCCTGTTCTTCTCTTTCTGGTATCCCTAAGCTATGGCTATTACTATGGTTCATGTTTTCTCGCAGCTCTTTTCAGACTTTTTCATTCCTTTTCAGATTTTTCGTTTTGTTTTGTTGCACTATCTGGGTATTATTTTTCCATGTTGTCTTCCAATTTGCTGATCTGGTCCTCTGCTTCTTGCAGACTGCATTTGTTTCCTTCTACTGTGATCTTTAATTCAGAAATTGTATCCTTCATTTCCTCTTTGTTCTTGTTGATGGTTTCAATGTCCTTTTTAATGCTGGTAAATTCAGTAAGTTCCTTGTAGTTTCCCTGGAGTTCTTTGTAGTTTTCTTAGAACTCACTGAGTTCATTGAGCTTTCTTATAACCATTGTTTTGAATTCCATGCCTAATTATTTGCTTGCCTCAATTTCATTTAGATGTCTTTCTGGGAACCCCTCCTTTCCTTTTGGTGATGGATTGTTTCTTTTTCTCCTCATTTTAGGTGTCTCATCTTGCATGTTTTTGTTTCTTGGCTTAATCTTCTTTGACTCCCTGCCTTCATGGATTGATCTTCTGTGGTAGGAGACCTATGGGGTTCAGTGGTGCACTCTCCTATATTTCTTGAACTTACTGCTCTTGGGGTGCCCTTTATGCAATTTATTTGGGCATTGCTTTTTGTTCTGACACCCATTCTTATTGCCAACACACACACACACACACACACACACACACACACACATAGCTCCAATGCATTGGCCATTACTTTTGTCATTATACATCAGCCTCCTTCCTGACTTCATTAAATTCCTTAACCAGTCCATCACTTTTGTCATTATACATCAGCCTCCTTCTTGACTTCATTAAATTCCTTAACCAGTCCTGAATCTATGTTTCATTCTTGTGATTGTCTTGGTCATCTTTTTCTCTGTTGGCTCTACTGACAAAACTGCAAGCCCTAATGAGCTCTGCCACCTACCTTCTTAGAGCCTGTACCAAGCCATTGAATAGTACAGCAGACTATCATATAATGAAACTTATTGGTTTCACTCTAAGTTCATGAACTTAAACTTCAAGAAGGCACTCAGTCCCCCCATTGTGCTCTAAATCCAATTGCTTTTCCTCAAGGATTCTTTTCCTTCAGTTACCTCCTTTCTCTTCTGCAACGTCAGACTCTCCCTCTCATTTGCTATTGATATTAAAAAACAAATACTATCTTGACCTTCAACTTTCATCCCATTTATCATCCCCTTTATAGCCATTTTTCACACCAAGAGCTGTCTACAAATCGTGTCTTCACTTTCTGCTTTCCCATTCAACATTCTACCTCTACCATTTCACCAAAACAGCTCTTGTCACCAATAACTTGAATGTTGGCAGATCTAATGGGCAATTTTTCTGTCCTCACTTTACTCACCCCCTCAGCAGCATTCCACACTGTTGTCCATTCCTTCCATTTGAAATACACATCTCCCTGGCCTTTCTTGACCCCACAGTCTTGTGGTTTTCCTTTTGTTTACTTCTATTCATTCTCCTTTACTATTTGCTCTCCCTTTAGCTAATTTTTAAGTATTCGTATTTTCAATGTTCTGCCCTATATCTTTTTCCCTTTTTATTCTATAGTCACTCATTGGGTGATGTCATCCATTTCCATAGATTTAAATATAATTTTTATTCTGATGATCCTACATTTAAATCTCCATATCAGAGTTATCCTCTGAGTTCATTGTCCTCTTGACCTCTATATAGAGATTTCTAACAAAGATATCACACTTTATATATCCCAAATTGAATTCTGAATTCCGCTAATCATCCCTTTACTTTCAGTAGAAAGCATCATTATCAATCCCATTGCCTAAGCCAGAAATCTAGGTGTTACCATTGATTTGTTCCTTTTATCTTATCCTGTCCATTTATCACTCATCAACGGGCTGTATCTTCATAACATACCTTCAATCTAATCACTTTTGCATCTTCATTGTCATCACTCTAACCTGACTACTTTCAACTCTAGCTTAGATTGCAATCCTAATTAGTCCATTTGAATTCTTGCCTTTAAGCCATTCTCCCACAGCAGCAAACGTGGCCCTTTTAAAATAAAAGATTATTCCCTAACCAGTGTGGCTCAGTTGGTTGGGCATTGTCCCACAAGGTGAAAGGGTCACCGGTTTGATTCCCAGTCAGGGCACATGCCTGGGTTGCAGGTTTGGTTCCCGGTTGGGGTGCATGCAGGAGGCAACCAATCAATGTTTCTCTCTCTCTAAAAATAAATAAATGAAATCTTTAAAATGACTCAAATGTAGTATTAAAAAATACAATCAAAAGATTATATCACTATATTGCTTAAAACCCTTCAGTGTACCTAGGAAAAAAATTCTTTATCCAACTAGCTAGAGTTTGTATAATCTACTCTCTGTCTGTCTCTCTGACCTCATCTTCCTTGTTTTAGCCCCCACCCCAGGTCTTCTCTAAGTGCTTGGAACACCCAAAGTTCTCTTGGGTCATGGTCTTTGCACTTGCTCTTCCCCCTGCTTCGTATACTCTTACCACCACTCATTTAAGTCTGAACTCAAGTGTCAACTTTTTAGAAATGCCTTCCCTGGCCAGTCCATCTAAAGTATATCCTCTATGTTATTCTCCTTCTTAGCCTTTTGGTTTGTTTCCCTCATAGAATTTACTATAGTTCATAATTATTCTATTTATTTACATTTTTGCTATGTCTCCTCTTTGGGCAGAGTTCAGTGGGGATGGCTCATCTCTGCTCTACCTGGTGTCAGATGAGGCAGGTTGACTGGATCTGGAGGGTCCAAGATGGCTTCACCCATGTGACTGGGTCCTTGGTGCTGGCTATCAATTGGGGCACTTTAATCCTTTTCCTTGTTACCTTTTTTTTCCAGCAGGGAAGCTTGGACTTTTATATAGCAGCTGTGTTCTAAGATGGTAAAAATAGAACCTGCAAGACCTCTGAAGGCTTAGCCCTGACAGTTTTGAAGATCACTCTTGTCCCATTCTATTGGTTAAAGCAAGTCACAGGCCAACCCAGATTTGAGGAGGCAGGGGAAAATTACCTGTTGATAGAAGTAGCAATCACATTGCAAGATGTGCACATTAAATGGAAGAAATTGTTACAGTAATATAATCTTATCACCTCATTCAAATGACTCATTCCTTAATCTCTTAATTATTTTTACTGGTGTCACCTTCTTAGTGAGGCCTTTTATGACCACTCTATATTAAACTATAGGCTACCTGCACATTCCTATCCCTTTTCCTTGTTTTATTTTAACGCTATTGAAATTATCATCATCAAAATATATTATTTATTTATTGTTTATCCTTTCTTTCTAGAAAACAAAGTTCTAAGAAGGTAAGATTCTTTTTCCATTTTGTTTATTGCTATATTTCCAGAACTTATGGAATGACTAGCATACAATAAGCAGCACATATTTATTTATTTAATGAATATGAGTTCAAAATAGTGAAACAAAAAGAAAATATAGTGAAATCACGTTTTTTTTTTAACTAAGATATTTAGATATCTACTATGAACATATTAAAATATTTTTAACTTACCAGTTTTTCATCCTTTTCATTTTCCTGATTTCTTGACAGGCCTTGAATAAATTGTTATCTGCAGTTGCTATCTCCCCAACAGCAAATGAACTTGTATAATAAAACAACAACCAAACTCACTAAGGGGATTTTGGGGGGAATCCTATGAGATAAGATGTAAGATCCTATGGGTGAAAATGCAAGACCATTTTCAGCTCATTATTTTGTATCTTGTGCTCAATTAATGCCCACTGGGCACTGCTAACAGAAGTTCCACTGGAATTTTTTTGAATCCAGAATATTGGTGAAGATGGAAATTTTGTTGGTCAAATGAAAAAAAAAAAATCCAAGAGCATCATGAGAACAGAAAAACTGACTTTTAGAGAGGAGGTGATCTAAAGTTGTCATTATATATTTATTTCAGTTATCACTAGATTGAGATCAGAGCTGAATTATGAACAAAAAGGGATTAGCTATGTAACTATCATGTAACTATCTTGGCAAGGTGTTCTTTAGGTCAGGACCAAATCCTGTCCACAGCCTGTTTTTGTAAATAAAGTTTTAATGTTTATGTATTGTCTGTGGCTACTTTTTCACAGAACTGAGCTGTTAAGACAGAGCTTATATGGCCCACAAAGCCCCAAATATTTACTGTTTGGCTAGTTACCAGAAAAGATTGCCAACTCCTGCTCTAGGCAGAGGGAACAGTCTAGGTATGTACCCTGACCAGAGATAGAACCTGCAGCCATTTGGTGTATGAGGTGGTGCTCCAACCAAATGAAACACCTGGCCAGAGCTAGAGTCACACTCTTAACCCATCACAGGCCAGTATCATCCTAACAAGTTGATGTTATTTCACTGATACCTCTGAGTTGGAATTTATTATCATAGATCTTAAGTTAACTCTGATTAATATTATATATATTAATATACATATGTATATATGTATGTATGTGTGTTTATTTATTTATGATAGTGTTTCCAAAACTACATTTTGAAATTTGGAGAGACACCAGTGTCCTGTTAGATATTAATAAGTGAGTATAACATGAAAGTTCAATGATCAAATATATTTGGGGACTGCTAAACAAAGCTAACATCGATTTTATTTTTGGCAAGACTTCTTTTTTTTTTAATTTTTTTTTGTTGTTGTATTACATCCATCCCCTTTTTGCTCCCCTCTGTCCCCCTCCCCACCCACCCATTCCCCCCAAAGTCAATCCCACCTGTTGTCCATGTCCATGGTTACTTTATACTAGGTTCTTGTCGAACCTGCTCTCCTTCCCTGCCTCTGCCTCCTCCCTCCCCCCAACCCCTTTCCCCATGACCACTGAAGGCCTATTCACTGTATTCATATATTTGGTTCTGTTTTGCTTGTTGTTAGTTTTGTTCTTTATGGTCCTGTAATGGGTGAGATCATATGATATTTGTCCTTCACTGACTGGCTTATTTCACTAAGCATAATACTCTCCAGTTCCACCCATGTTGTTGCAAAGGGTACAAGTTCCTTCTTTCTTTCTGCTATATAGAATTCCATTGTGTAAATGTACCAAAGTTTTTTGATCCAATCATCCACTGATGGGCACTTAGGCTGTTT